>OX439483.1:470138568-470215812 GCA_949320155.1 Melangyna quadrimaculata | reverse complement strand
AAATGGAAAATATTTTTTTTTTCTGAAAGGTCTTAAGGCCGGCTATAACCAGTTGCAAGGTTATCCATTATTTACTGGACACCCTGTATATATCGGATAGATTTTTGTGTATAAGGGAGAATGGGCAAAATTGTATGGAAGCTGGTCTACCTACTCAACACCAATGTGTCATACATCGTTGAAAAGGTAATAACGTGTACATCAATTAATCTTATGGACGTTTAGCGCTAGACTATGGGGTTCCAAAGATATTCCCCTTCGAATCATCGACAAAGACAGTAATGCAACTCTTCATTTGTAGCTTCTCTTTCCACCCACAGTAAAGTGTCATACATCGTTGAAAAGATTATTGCGCGTACTTTATTTTGTTGAAGAACCGTTAAGATGTAGATAATGGGGCTCAAAAGATATTCAGCCATCAAAAACTGCAACAATCAAATAATGCAATTCTTCATTTGAAACTGGCTTACCAACTCAACAGTAATCTGTCATACATCGTTGTAAAGGTTATAACATTTGCTTCATTTCATTACATGGCCATTGAGCTCTAAACCATGGGGTTCGTGGGGTATTTCAAAAACAACAAAAATGCAATTCCGCATTGGTAAATGGTCTACCAACTCAACAATGATGTGTTATACGTCAATGAAAAGGTTATTACATGTACTCAATTTTTGTAAACAACCGATAAAGTGTAGGTAGTGAGGTTCGGGAGGTATTTGGCAAAAATGCATACAAAAAGCAATAATGCAATTCCGCATTGGAAGCAACTCAACAGAAATGTGACATATATGGTTAAAAAGTAATAGTCATGTACTTTATTTTTTTGAAAGCCTATAAGATGTAGACCATGGGGTTCAAGAAGTATTTGGGGCTAAAAAACGACAAGTAGAATAACAGTGCAATTCTTCATTGGAAATGGTCTACCGACTCAACAGTTATCTGTAATACTTTTCATTATATGGCCGATAAGCTCTATGTCATGGGGTTCAAGAGATATTCGGCTTCAAAGAACCAATAACTTCAAAAATACATTTCGTCTTTGTGTACTCTTCTAACTACTCAACAGCAATACGTCATACATTTTTGAAAATGCTATTGCGTTCTCTTTATTTTATTTTAAAGTCATTAAACTCCAAACCATGGGGTTCAAAAGATATTGATATCATGTTGAGTCGGTAGACCATTTTCAATGAAGAATTGCACTGTTATTCTATTTGCTGATTTTTAGACCCAAATACTTCTCGAACCCTATGTACATCTTAAAGGTTTAAAAAAAAATAAAGTACATGACTTTTACATTTTAACCATATATGTCACATTTCTGTTGAGTTACTGCAGCAGCTTCCAATGCGGAATTGCATTATTGCTTTTTGTATGTATTTTTGCCAAATTCCTTCTGAACCCCACTACCTACACTTTATCGGTTGTTTACAAAAATTGAGTACATGTAATAACCTTTTCATTGACGTATAACATATCATTGTTGAGTTGGTAGACCATTTACCAATGTAGAATTGCATTTTTGTTGTATTTGAAGCTTTGAAGCCAAATACCCCACGAACCCCATGGTTAAGAGCTCAATGGCCATATAATGAAATGAAGCAAATGTTATAACCTTTACAACGATGTATGACAGATTACTGTTGAGTTGGTAAGCCAGTTTCCTATGAAGAATTGCATTTTTTGATTTTTGCAGTTTTTGATGGCTAAATATCTTTTGAACCCCATTATCTACATCTCAACGGTTCTTCAACAAAATAAAGTACGCGTAATAATCTTTTCAACGAAGTATGACTCAAAATCCTTTTACTAAAAAATTAAAATAAAAAATCCGCAATTTATTTCGCGCCTTTCCAGCTGTTGGATGACACTAAAAACTATTTTTTTGTATACATTAGTACTCTGGTAGTCAAGACCTTCCGATTGCGATACATTTTGGTGGCACACATCAATTATCTAAAAATTTCAATAAAAAATCCGCGACTTTAATCGAGTCTGTCGGGGGATTTGGGGCCACTTAGACGTCTGTCATGTGCATATTCGCACTCAGGGGGTCAAGATCTTTCGTTTGTGATACTTTTCAAGTGGTTTCCTTTTTGACAAAAAAAAAGCATTTTCAGGGACGTCTGTCGGGGTTTTCGGGGCCACTTAGACGTCTGTCACGTACATATTCACACTCAGGGAGTCCATGGCTTAAAGTTGTGATCCATTTCAAAAGCCTAAAAACGCCAAAAAAAAATCGCGTTTTCGGGGACGTCTGTGTGGATTTTGGGGCCACCTAGACGTCTGTGGAAACCATTTTTGTGATCAGGGAGTTGATGGCGTCAAGTTGTATTACATTTGAAATGGTTTCCCACCCGATTTCAATTTTCAGAAAATTTTTACTTTTGATGCACTTTTACGTGGTAACGGGGCCACTTCATGCTGGCAGACGAACGTATTCGTTATCACCTTCACCAGGACTACCTATACTATTAAGATTTTTGGTTTTCTCTCACGAACAAAATCTGCGGCCAGCTCTCGGTCTATAAGGTTTTTCATAGTCATGAATTTTTTTGTAGCAACAAGGATGTTATTTTTTTTTTCATTTTAAATTAATTTATTTATTTTATTTTATTTGAATAATGAATTTATTTATTTTGTTTAGCTTAAGGATGTTTTGAGTCAGGAAAGGCTGTTTCTTTGTTTGTGCTTAATAAATAATTGAAAAAAAAAATATGTTGATTATAGTCTTTGGAATGTATGGGCCTTATTAAGAACATGTGTTCCCAAAGGCCCAACATGAGGTTTTTCAAAGTGCTCCAAAAATATAATTTCGCTTCAATTTTTAAAAAATAATTGTCTGCTTTCTTGCGCATAATTTCACTACTGTTTATAATTTATTTAGTTCATCTACATATATTCAATAAGGTTTGGAAGTAATTTAGGAAAAACAGTTAGGTGGGCCTTATTTGGGGCACCTACCTTACTGTCTTGTTTATCGATTAACGACTTTTATCGAAAGTGCATTCGTCGGAAATTCATGATATCTCACTTTGGACACCAATTTAAAAGCAACAAAATTTTTGCGATTAACTTTTGTCGCAACAAACTTTGAAGGACACTTGCATGAAGGCCCATTTATGTTTATTCTGCAATTTTTCAGGATCGACTTATGAACTTTTTTTCAATTCAGATTTTAGTGAATGTGGAGACACAGTTGTCTCTTAGGTAAAACTGCCTACTACTATTCAGAATACAATATCAGCGTGACTGTGTCTACTTATGTATAAGCTTTTCACATCAAGAATCTAATTCCATTAGCCCAAAAAAACCTTAAGGTTCATATCTACACCTGATGCACGTAACATATTTATCTTTTTATTAACAAAGTAACGTTTTAATGGCTTCCAGCGAAAAACAAAAACATTAGGTTCCTACCCATGTATCAACATTAGTTCAAGTTTAATCTGCCTTCATCACAATTAACCTGCGCTAACAACACGGGTTTCAATTTCACTAAATTACTGAGCTCCATTCATAGCAGATAGCATATATCTAGCACATTCACGGTGACACTGCACGCACATATTAAAATTAATGGCATTTAATAAAGCCCTCGCCCATTAGATTCTAAATTTAAATTAAGGATTTTATAACATACAACCTTTTTTCCTTCTCCACACATTTACAGAATCAATTACGAACTCTGTGCCCTACAAAATGACAACAATATAATGCAGATAAAATCACACAAATACACGGACATTGTTTTTTTGTTTGTTTAACATTTTTAGCTATGTATTCAGCATCAATTATTTGAAATTGAATTACATCCAATTACACGAGGGAACTTAATTTATTCTTCTCATTTGGTCATAAGGATGAACGAGTGTGGGTTCTGTACCTAGGTATCTACTTCACTTCCTTCCTTATCCTTCGTCCTTGTGCTCCAGGACTCGATTACCATTTCAGTTTCTATAGAGAAATCCTATTCAACAAAAAACAGAATTACGTTGAAATTGACGTTGGAATTCTCATTTGCCCTAAAGAACAAAATACCAATTAGGAGTCGTAGTGGAAATCCACACCAGGACATGAATTATTGTCGCTAGTCGTGTCCGGATTTGTGGGTGATGTCCTCTACAACTCCTCTCTATAGTCTCTATCTTTATAACTAATAGGTACCAACCAACACATCAACAAAATATTGAAGATCTCATTCAATTAATAGCCGGCCACCATTGTGGTGTTTTATTTCCGTCATGTGATTGGCTGTGTGCCCAGAAAGTTTTTTTGTGTGCGAGCTGTAAGAAGGCGTTATTTAACGAACAGAAAGTTGTTAAGTGAGTTTGGCTGGTTTGGTAACAAATATATATGGAGTGGGGATACGGAAATGAAAGAACCCCCATTGCGCAAGTTGTAAACTGGTTCCTTATCGCCATCTCACTCTGGAAAAGACAAGGCAATTATTGTGGTAATGTTCGATTGTCGGTAGGGTAGTGTGGTATACTACGAATTTGGTTTAAAGAAGTTGCATGTTCGCTTCAAACATTCGGAATCAAAATGATTTCTAATACTAAAAAGAAGTAAAAGGTAGTGGAAAGAATTTGATGTTTTGCCGTCGCTTCTTTAGATACAGAACAATAAAGTGTCATGTGCACCATTCACGGTATTTACAAAGAGTTTATAATTTCTATCCAAAAGGATCAATAATAGATAGGTAATTTATTAAAAGCCACGAAGTTACTTATAGGTAATTCGGGAATCGGGTACTAAATGAGAAGCTTTTAAAAATACCTATCTAAGTGATTTTAAGTCGAATGTGCTTATAAGCGTTTAATGTTGTTTCGATTTAATATCAAAAGCCAAGTGGAACTAGGAAAATAAAGGCTAAATTAAGCAAGATCTGTTATTACATGATTTTATTCCTATTTTGTAACTTTTAATTCAAATTCTTAATTACATTCAAGACTTAAGCTAACCTTATTCGAACCAAGGAGGTTTTGGAATTGCTGGATACTTTTTTGCCTCTTGCAAGGAATTGACAAATCCTCCAAGAGTAGGTATCATTTGTCATGAATAAGTGCTTCTCGTCTAGTCGTTCGGATTCGGCATTAAATTGTAGGTATCCTCCATTCCTTTCGACAGCCGCACACAGAAATGTTTAAGAGTTGTAAGTCACCTGGCTCTTCCCGAGCTGTTGCGCCACCCAATTTATTTATTTTATTTAAAAAAAAAAAAACAGAAAAACTTGTGGGGACATTATTATGTTACCTAAAAACACAATGTACCAAGTTTGAAGAAAATCCAGGCACTCGCCGTTTAGGGTGTAATTTTAGAATTGCGTGGCGCCTTTTTTTCGGTTTCTTTCTCACGATGATAGAAAACTGTATCGAAATCTCAAGAGTATTTTTAGTTACGAATCTATAACTTACGATTAGTAGTAGCGTGGTGGGAGTGGGTGTTGGCTGCTGGGCAATTTTTAAAAGGACTTAAAACTCATTTTAGACCTTTCCAATATCTTTTTTACTCTAAGGGATCGTTGGTTATTTAGCAGTGTAAAATATAGTTTTATAGGAACAAATTGCAACTCACAATCATTTAAAGAAGAGATTTCTCGGAAAGCAAAAGAGAAAGGCGCTGTTAGATTTCGGGATGCGGGGTTACCTGCTAACTTGACATCAAGTAGGTACCGATCGAAGTTTCAAATATAGTGAAGTTTCAAGTCTTGCTAACATATAATTCTGAACGTCCGTTAGTTATGTCAGTTTTGAAGAATACATTTTTGTGATAAAAAAAAGTGGAATGTCCACTTAGTTTCTCAGTCCCCTGGCAAGGATTTACGGACAAAATTTCGTATGAAAGTAGGCAAATTTATAGGCGCTATTGTATAGGCCTATAGTGAAACAACTCAATTAAAAAGTAAAAGTGACCTCAACTCCAGAAATAATTGTGTTTCGCCCAGGTATAACAGTGGCTCTTCAGTCAGTCTGTTATACCTTACTGAGACACAAATTTTGGTCGATGTTTACTGACTCTTATAAAAATCACGGCAAGAAGATACGGTGAATTTTATTATTCTAGGGGGTGATCATTTTCTGGGTGCACGTATTTAAATAAATTCCTCTAGAAAAATTAAATTCACAGTATCTTCTTGCTGTGATTTTTATAAGAGTCGGTAAACATCGACCAAAATGTGTGTCTCAGTAGGGTATAACAGACTGACTGAAAAGCCCACTGTTATACCTGGGCGAAACACAATTATTTCTGGAGTTGAGGTCAATTTCACTTGTACTTTTTAATTAAATTATATTCAATTCATTCACTCCACTTAAAACAGAAGTAATTTCAATATTTTAATATTTAAAGGAGAATGGGTAAACATATATGGGACCTGGTCTACCTAGTGCCCAGAAACGAGACCTTTGAAAATTATTGGGTACTATGGAGTGTACCAACGTACGAGTATTTTTTTTTGTTATTAACAATAGGAGTTGGCTAAAATAAGCGACCAAAAAATAAGAAAAACGCTTTGCAAATTCGAATTAACATAGACGAATTGTTTTATATTTTGTAATATACTGCCTAAACCCCATGGTGTACAGTTCTGTGTCCATAAACAAAAATGATGGTCTTGAACTAAGCTTTGACCCCTTTCACACAAGGAAACTGAGTTGCCGGTGATTTTTAGTTTTTAGGCGAGAAGGGCGTAAAAGGAAGACAAAAAATCTCCCCTCACACCCTTCTCGCCTACAAACTAGCTAGTTTCTGGCAACTCAGTTTCCTTGTGTGAAAGCGGTCTTTCCAATGTTGTACCTAAACCTCAAATATGGGCACTAGACGGACAATTTATTCCAATTCATATATTTTGCTACATCGAATAAAAAAAAGTAGAATTTTCATTAAGTGAATTGTTAAGTGAATTGTTCGCCGACCATAACATTATTCGCTATTACAAGCCATTTGTATAAGAGTTCCTTTATTTTGGGGTCTATTCAGTTCATTGAAATTGACCAATACTGTCATTTCAATGGAACGCCATTGCAATTAATTTTTGCTCTAATTACAGTCTTTGTTGCCATATACTGCCTAAACTCCATGGTTTACAGTTTTGTGTCCATGCAAAAAAATAATGTACTATAGGACTAAGCTTTACAACGATATATATTTCATTCGTGGGCAATAGGTAGAACAAAATGCACATTCTCCTTTCTTCATATTCTTACTAGTGAAACAACATTATAAAATATTTGATTTCCTTATGTCAAATAAGACGTAAGATACTATGTTTTTGGCGCAAAAACTATAAAAACTCTCAGTCGTCAGTGCCCTGACCATTTAATTTTAAAATGCCCATAAAAACTGATAATTTAATTTTTTTTGACTGGGCCCAGATCGCGTAAGACTAAGACAATTGATCGATTGAACGTTCGTCCTTTTAAACTAATTCCTTTTTTCGTGACCTTTTTTTGCTTAATTAAATTTCCCTTAAGTGGGATTTAGGGAAAATTAATTTAGCAAAAAAACGTCACGAAAAAAAGTTTATTAAAACGGAGGGCAAACCCTAATTAACTAAGAAAAATGACCTTAAGCCCACTAGAGGGAAATTTAATTTAGTTCGTCGTTTTGACTATTGCTCTCTCTATATTTTCCTTTATGTGTGCATACAGACAGCTATCGTCAAGACGACGATCGTTCAGTCGAACAATCGTTTTAGTCTTACGTGATCTGGGCCCTGGACTTTTTATGGTATGTGAAAGGACGTTCCAATGTTTAATTAGAGTTAGTTTTTGCCACTATTTGCTTTAAAAACAGTCTTGCCGAAATTATCATCATCATTTTATTCAATACTTTGTAGAATCACCCGTATAACGAATTTTCCATATTGTTCCAATCATTTATTTTTATTGCTCCATAATACGTAATAACTAAAATCAATTTGTTGCTGTGACACTTCGCTTACCATTACTTTTTTGGTACGGTTTGGTAGGAACGAAAAATTCTAGGAGCGGCAAAATAATTTGCCTCTGCCCCTGGGGGTGAAAACCCACGATACACCATTGCCTTATGCAGAGTGATTGGTATAAGGTGCAGCAAAAAGCTGTGGGGGGTGTCTAATTCCATTCGTTTAGGCGGGAGGGGCAATTTTCTAAAAAATTGACTTAAAACATAAAAAAAAGTATATAGAAAAACAACAGTAGAGCTTACAATGCCGTGCCATACCTTTTTGGAAAGCCAGAAATCTCTTCTTTAATTTTCATTTTAAATTAAGTTGCGTTTATGAATATTTTTTACAAAATTAATTTTCAAACTCGAAATTTTGAAAAATTTACAGATTTAACTCATAGAGTAAGAATGTGAGCATTGCAAATGACATTTGCTAGATAAAACAAAAACATGACTAATTGTGTGCACTTAAACAAAATAAAATTAAGTAAAATTAAGTTGAAGCAAGATATGTAATATAAGAAAACGATAATGTTAATTGAATAGAAGAACTCCTTATTTTATCATAAATACACAATAAAAGTCAATAATTCCATATCTTTTTGAATTTTGAAATTCTTGTAAGGAGGTTATGTTGACAATAACCTATCGTGATGCTATAAGGTACATTATAATTATTTTTATTTGGTAAGCTTTTCATTTGTGAAAGCTACAAAAACAACTATAATGGCTGAACACAAGACTGTAACTTCAACCAAAAGTGCTCAACTTTATGTCATACCATACATTTCTTGCAACAACTAAAAAGTTTCATTGTAGAGCTCTTCACATTTTTCGTATCTCTTTACATTGACAGTGATGTACAAGCTTCATCCACAGCTACCTACGACATTAGGCTTAACCATTTCCCAATGGGATTGGAAGATCGAAGATCTAAGCAAATAAGGTACATCTTTTTTTGTTTTTATCGTAATTTAATCTTTTTTTCTGTACGCCAAACCAACTTTGCAGTCGGATAAAAGCACGGGCTCGACTGTGTACTGTTTTCTTTCTTTCGACTTCGTCAATTGTACTAGTTACAAGTGAATCTACAGCTATTGGTGTTCAGCCATAGTTAATTCTTCCCATAAGAATAGTTTTTGTTGTTTGTTTCAAAACGTTTGGAGCTTTCAATAAGTGCACAGCTATGTTTGATTAACATAAGAACTTAATTCCTGACAAGAGAAATAGAAGATTGAAATCCTTCAGTAAAATATAAAGTAAGGAACGATTTTATCTGTCCGATTGAGTGTCACAACAGCTTGTCTTTGATAACAATAATGCAAAAAGCATTAAATTTGAATTTTGTATTAGATTTCCAACTTTGTAATCTATAGTTTATGTAAACCAACCAACGAATTTAGATTAATAATTTCTGAATAACTTTAGTAAATTAGGTAGGTGAAAAAAAACATTAACTCAATTGTTTTTAATTTTTTCGAATTTTTAAAGAATTTGTAGATAGTTCTTTTTTTGTAAATCTTAAGGGCAGTATTTTTAAACCTTAATCTGGAGGATCCGTTTAGAATTTTGTAAGTTACGAATTTATTTTATATTAATTCGCATGACGAGACCGAGACGAGACTGGCTTTTAATCAACCGAGACGAGACTGTATATTTGGACCAAAATTTACAGAGAGTCTAATAAATTAAAAAATCCAATTTCAGTTACATAACTATTTTCTTCTGCACGTATTCAAACGATAATCGAAAATATTTCATTCCAATAATCAACAAGTTGGCCGGAAATCGTATTTCTCGGAGACGAGATCGAGACGAGACTTAATTATACGAGACCGACACGAGACCGACACGAGATCGAAACGAGACTGAAAATTTTCGATTTTAACGAGACCGAGACGAGACTTACAAAAGTCTCGCAGAGTCTCGTCTCGGGGCCAGCCCTAATAAGGTTATTTTGTACCACTTTTCTAATTGCTTTTTTTTGCGCCACTTGAATAGAAACATTCTCTTAAATAAGGAAACAAATTGAAAAGTGCAGTAAAATTGGGTAGATTTCTATTCGTAATCATATTTAAATATGTTTGTTACCATCTTTATTTGAAATAACTTGAAAACCCCATTTGGAGACTGAATAATGCAGTTATTGTATATAATTTAAAGAAATTGCACTTCATGCTTCTTTGATTGCAGCAATAAGCGATTCTTTGTCCTCATATTGTCGGTCAGAATCGTAAGCTTTACGAACCATCCATCCTCATACGTTTTCAATAATATTTAGGTTCGGAGAATACGGTGGCCATTGAAATAAGGTAACATTTTTCTCGGATATCCAGCTGTTAATGATCCTTGCGTTGAGGATTGGCACGTTTTCTTGTTGAAATGTCCATGGTATTGGTCCAAAGAAATCTGTAAGCTTAGGGAAAGTTTTTTGCAGTATTTCCTTGTAGGAGTTTGCCGTCATTTTCAATGTGTGAAAGTCCAGAAAAATTGTTCAAAACCATAAAATTGCACCCCACGCCATTACACCGCCTTCTCGGCTCTGGTGGCGCTCCAGAATCCTGGGTTCCTCCCTTATAACATGAAAATAGTAATTATATCCGTCCGGGCCATCATAATTGAATTTTTTCGTCAGAAAATACCATTTTTGTCCACTCTTCCTTTCACGTCATATTCTTCCTGCAAAAATCTATTATATTCTGTCTTCGTATTGGATTTAACGGTGTTTTTTTCTTCAATTTTAGGCACTTTATATGTTGTGACCCACGAATAACACGTCTAATAGTGTTAAGACTCGCTGTAATACCACTCTTAGCCTTGATTTTAGGCAGGAGAGCCGCTTGAATTTGAAGCCAGTCTAATTATCTTTCTTCGGTCTGCTTCTGTTGTGGCTCTTGATCGCCTACCTTACATATTTTTCCATAGTTTTGAAGCTTGTTTTCTGCGTGTACTTCTATTTTGGCCTTTTCTGCAGGGTTTAATGGTTTTCCGCGGCCCATCTTTTCTTTGATCAAACAATTATTATTTTCAATTCACAAATTCTATTATTATAACACTTCTTCTTAGGGTAATCTATAGAGACAAAACGCACACTGTTTCTATTCAAGTGGCGCAAAAAAAGGTGTATTTTATGAAGTAATTAGAAAAGTGGTAAAAAAATAACCTTATGGTATTTTCCTGAATTATTCTGTCCCTGCAGTTTTATTCGCAATAATTTTCTCTTTTAGGAACTGAAACCAAAAGGTGAATGTATGAATTTACCAAAGCGCCACACACTCTGATAGTCAAAAAAAAGTTTGTTTCTATTCAAGTGGAGCGGAGTGTATTCAAAAAGCACTAAATTTTAAATTTTCTATTATATCTAGGTATAAATATTTAATCCTCTACTTTATGGTGAGAATATGCTGCCAAGAATCTTAAATTACAACTTTTGTGCCACATCCATTTTACGTATAAAGTTTTGAATTTTTTCTTGAAAAAAAGTTAATTTTTTTTTTTTAAATAAGTTATTAATTTTTTTATAGAAAAGTAATTTTTTTTTTGTAGAAAAGTTACTTGTTTTTGTGAAAAAGTTATTTAAAATTTACTATTATATACATAATAATAAATATGTTCAAAACTTTTGTAAATTGTACTGTGGTATCCTCGCATTGTGAATGTGCACGACACACCAACAGAAAATTCGATACTCTGCTACAGAGATGATAATGTACTACGTATGTAGTATATCTACTTCATGAATTTATTTTATGCATTTGCTACGTAGCAACAACCAGGGGCGTATACAGCCTTAATTCTTGGGGGGGGGGGGGTCACGCCAAAAAAAAAATAACACAAACTTATATTTTTTCTAAAAAGTCAAGTGCCTTATATTTTTTATTTTATATTTTACTGTGGGTAAAAGGAAAGGGAAAAAGTCTTAATTAACTATACTATAATACATTAATATAAAAAATAAATTGGGTGGCGCAACGGCTCGTGAGGAACCAGGGCCTAGTGACTAACAACTCGCAAACATTCCTGTGTGCACGTGTCGACAGGAATGGAAGGGACCTACAATTTTATGCAGAATCCAAACGGCTAGACGAGAAGCACTTATTCATGACAAGCAACAAAAAACTTTTTTAGTTTTTAGGTGGACGAGGCTGGGAAGCGAACCCAGACCTCCAGCGTGACAGTCAAACGCACTAACCATTACGCTATTGGTTCAAATAAGCTCATTTTGAAACGAGAACTTGTATCGGAAATGAGGTAATTTCGGATCTCATTTGGAAATTTGCATCGAAATTACATCATTTGGCCCAGTGAAAACGTAGTATAAAGCGCTATTTGTTTCTATTCCTTAATGTAACATTTTTTGTTTTGGAGTACCTCAACAACAGCATACAGCACTCTCCAGTTGCCTGAACAACAAATTTCAGTTTAGGAATTAAAACATTGAGGACAAAAATATTGAAGTCGCTTGGTCATTTGTTTTGAATTTTGTTCAGACTTCTGAATTTATTTAATTTCGGCGAGTTCTAATTCGAATTGAAGTTGCAGGAAATATTAGTAAAATATCATTAGGTAGGTACTCTGTTTTTTGTTCCTGAAATTTAAGTAAATAGTTAAATATAAATATTCACTCCTGCAAATGAAAACAATAGTTCTGATTTTCAAAAATGACCACTTGGGTTAATTGCTCTTTTTATACAATAGTGGAAAAACTAAAATACATTACATATTCGTATTTTAATTGAATACAAAGATTAATTTTTGTTGCTTTTCAATAAAAGTGTGAAAAAAGTTCAGGAGTGATTTGTATATGCTTCTGATTTAAAAAAAAAATGTATGTCTCTAAAGCTGGCCATACACGATGTGCGTGAAGTTAGCATCGCCATTTCCATACACAACCGAACCAACGAGCCGAACGGCCCGGAGCCGGACCAAAATTGCCCGTGAGTGGGAAAACTCAGATGGCTTGGTTTGGTTCGGCGGAACAATTTTGATTTACAGCCAGTCCAAAATCCACGAACACGAACTTTCAAACTAATGTTCGACTCTAACGTGTGTGGGGATTGGGGAATCAGCAAGCCAAGCAGTTCTGTTTGCTTCAAACTTTCCAATCGCTCTAACCCACCGGCACCGTTAATAAATAATAAAATCCCACTTTCTCACGATATCTCATTAAATTGTAGAATACAATTTTCACCAAAAACATCTAACTGTCTCATTCTCTTTTTTGAGAAGTTTTGTCATGTTCAATACAAAACACAAAATTTAAATTTTTAGAATTTTCTTGCTTTCTGATTGGGCAACTGTCATAAGAAGTTTAGTTTAGTCGACTTGTGTTTTTTTCATTGAACGGACCGCTGACGTTTTTTGTTTGGACAAGATCCAAACTGCCAAAATTGGTTCGGGTGGGCCGTGTATGGCACCCAAATTTGGACCGTGGCCAAATGGACCGGACCGGACCGGACCGTGTATGGCCAGCTTAAGACTGATGGCAAGATGGCAAAGCGACGGGCAAAATAAATGTGCAGGTACATCAAATAAACCTAACCTTTTTATCTTTCTTACCAGAAAGCCTTTCTGATAAAAATAATTGACAAAGTTGTTAAATTCTGTGAACCTTGTTGCGTTTTCTCCAAGGATTCCATTCGACTGGTCAAACGGTCACCGCAAAGAGTTCCAAAAAATCACCTTTACCATAGCTATAAGCTTTTGCATTATGGGATTCAAAGGTTACTTTGTAAAAATAATCCACATACCACATCCCAATCAACAAGATTATTGTTCGATCATAAATGTTGAATAAGTGCAAAAAAAATCCTTTCATAACAGGTTTTCAACATAGTTTTATATAATTTATGACTATTTTTCGTTAACATTAACATTTTTTGGTTAGAATAACTATAAATCGAAAGTTGTCACATATGTAGATATTTTTGTTTGCTTTTAAAAATAATCTACTCTGTCATATAGAAATCAAATAAAACAATTTCATATGTGTCCTATAATGTGTTTAAAGATTTTATTTTCAGAAATATAAAATGTTCTTTTTTTCAAACTACTATTGGTTTTTAACTGTACTGAGTGAAAATTTTGAAACAACTACGGAATTTAATTTCTGTTTGGTTAAACTGGTTTTGGCTGTCATCTCAAAACGGAACCTATGAGTGCTTATGCATATATTTTAAGGATTAAATGTATTATCATATGAGAAGTTTGTTCTTAACTTAAATTTGAGGTACGAGGAAGAAAATCTAAGTATCATTGATTGAATACAAAATATGGTAGGTAGGTATTCCATTGCCATGAAAATTAAATTTCTTATTGAATTCCAAGTTAGCAACATTCAAATTTTCTAATGAATTCTGAATTTACCAATCGAAAATCCTATTTGCTTTCTACGTAAACAACTTGCTTTTTTTTCTATGTGGTTACTAAATAATTACTTCAGATCAAAAAAATTATCTTGTGTTCTCGGGAGGGAAGGGGGGCATGGCCCCGTGACCCCCGCCCTGTATAAGCCGTTGGCAACAACGTGAACTACGTAGCAGCTACGTGAAACTTATTCTCCAAAAAGTAGTGATTGTTAAATGTATAACACGTTAAACGTAAAATATTGATAAAAAAAAACGTTTTTTTCTATACATTCTGATTTCTCATTATCTACTGCTAAATCTACTTTGTTTATTTTGCCAATTTGCTTCACTTTCTGGGCTCAGCATCAGCATTATCATCCCTGCTCTGCTGTAGTTATACTCTACAGTCTGCATCTGCAAATAAAAGACCTATAAACATATAGCTCACTATTTATTTTTCTTTATTTTTCATTCTTTCATTCTCTTCTTTCTTCTTTGGGAGCACAAGCAAATTGAACAAGCACAACACATCACCCAACCAACAATTCGATACGCTGCTGCGCTGTTCATCGCTTACAGCGATACGTTCATTTTAGTTTTGTTGGTAGCTTCTGTGGTAGCACCAACCAAATTTTTCGCAAAATGCCCCTACTACGCTAAAGTTCATTTTCATTTGTATTCATTTGTACTTTATTCATTTTGGTAACACCATAATTTGTGCAAAACGAGCCTATAAACATTTTCAATGTTAAAAAAAAAAATTAAAACTAACTTTTTTCAAAATTTTATTTTACCATAATTTTAGTTTTCAAGACTTCATTCTCTTGTCAATTTTTATTCAAAAACTGAAAACCGCATGGTTCTAGGACTTTGAATTTTCAAGATATTAAAAGATAAAGAAACCAGCATCTTAGTAAAAACAAGGTTGATGATAAATCAACTGGTTTGCTGAAATGATCATTTAGCCGGATTCTTCTTAGTTTCTTGAGAAAATTGCTTCATTTATTTTTTTCATTTCTTAAAAATTAAAAGTCCTAGATCCATGTGGTTTTCAGTGTTTGACTAATAATTTATAAGACCACTGAGATTTGAAAACAAAAATAGTACTTAATAACGTAAAATTTTGAAAAAAATTAGTTTGACATTTTATTAAAATTTTTTTTTTTTCAAAACTTAGAGTTTAAAAATTAATTTTTTAAAAACTTTTAACAAATGCAACCTTATTTGAGACGAGAATTAAAGAAAAGATTTGCAAAAAGGTATTGCAAGCCTTACCGTTGTTTTTAAATAATTTTTTTAAATTATTTTAGACCCATCAAAAAAGAACAACTTTTTAGCGAACAGCCTAATTTATAATGTACATAATATGTACTTACATAAATGTAGCTTCTGTTTGTGCATAAATAGTTTTAAAAAAAATATTGATATTAGGAATCACTCCATCCTCCAAATACATTGATTTTATTAATAAATTACGAAATCCGGAAGTCAAGTGCGGCCACACGTCTGTAACGCCATCTATTTCAAACCAATCTGTTCGATGCATCTTATATATCTTGTCGCTATACCTATATCCGATCGGATAGTAATTCATCATTACATTCAAAAGGATGACTTGGATGACTCAATACCTCAATTGAGCTAAATAACAAATTTTCCCATTGATTTGCCAAACGAATAAAGTGAATTTCCCTAAAAAAAAACTATACACTGTCAATTCCTCTTTCCCAAAAGTCTAAATAAAACTATTTATGAAAGATTCAAAAAAGATTGCGACGCAGTGTAGTGGCTGTTAATTTATGTTAATTGCTTTGCTACTTTCTGAATGCGACGAGCAATTTACACTTACAAAGCAAGGTTTTTTGGCAAACCTCTGATGGCTGATATGTTTTGGGGGGTAGGAATGGATGTCTCAATCACACACAGTGGGGCAGATTTTTTAATTATTTCGCACAAATAGAAGAAAACCAAAATCACTGCCAAATCAAATATATAAGTAACATTTTATTTATACAAATTTTGCAGTTCCAAGGCACTTTTTCTTTAATTCACCAAAGTTTTAAGAATATAGAGAACATGGAAATGCAATTTTTAAAACGAGAGTAGTTCTGTCGTTTTAAAACATAAAAATCTTCAATCTTTAAAGATTCAATGAGCAAAAAAACAAACGGAACAATGATCCAAAAATCGGATTATTTTACCTAGGTACTTAATTGTATTTTTATATAAAGCCAAATTCCGCCCTACTGTGCTAAGTGCCCCGATTACCCGCACCCCTTTCAAACAAAATTAATGGACATGTCAGCCAATTAATAAATTCAGTCGGCATGCAAGTGGAAATCACAATTATGCATCTAGCAGGTTATAGTTTATGTGCTTCAACTGCACAAACTATGTTCTTGCAGCGTTCAATTAGTTTTACATTAATTGCCACTGCACAGGCACAAATCTATATACTCGACCGACTGACGATATGGCGAGCGACGTGGCCTGGAGCAGCTCAGCACACTAACGACCGCCGCCAAGAGCAGTGAAATCTGGGCTGATTGCCAAAAAAAAATACACCCAACGCTGCGTTTGAACTATACAAACAAACAAATAGAGCATACATACAGCGCCATCTGTGATGCAACATGGCATCAAAGACACCAAAAGCAATTCAGCATTCGTGCTGGCCACACCATCAGCACAAAACACACACATCAACATAACCATTTTGCAGCGGGGCAATTAGTATAATTGCAAATAATTTAAAGGATCTTTGACTGCGGTATGAATTGCATGCCGAATCATTTATTTGCATTTTTAACTCATTCCGCACCGCAGCACGCCTCCTGATGGTAGCGCTGTTGAACTAGCCATACTATCCACAATATTATAGGCTGGTCTGGTCCGTTGGTTTGCATTTGGCAAGACATCGTCGGGCAATGGGCATGGGGCATCGAAAGGAGCAAATCATTAGGTAATACGTACTTAATGACAGGTGATGTCTGAAGTCTGGATGTCGAAGTGGAGTAATTGTTTTTGACGAGCGACCTTATAGTTTTCCCTCTGATGGATGGAATATTCAAAGGCCTCTTCTAAGTACAGACAATTCTTCGACATGAATACAATTTCTCTTAATTTTGTTTTCGACTTTGTTTTCATTGTCTTTGGGTAGTTGGCCCTTTCATCAAGTTTGGGGGTCCTTAAATGTTTTTTACAATTCAGCAAAACATGCAATTTATTGGCTTGTTGATCATTAACACCATTGTTGTCTGTTTTTCCTTCGCTGGTAGGTTCTTGTTATAAAGGAACGGCATTGGATTTGTAAAAAGTCGGAGTCAATATTTAAACCAACCTATCGGTAGCAGTTGCAATCCCGTAAAAAAAAGCGTTGGGTGTGCCTGTTTATTTTCAATAATTGTTCAAATCTTGATTGTTATCTTTGAGTGCGTTAACAATTAAATCATTTTACAATTGAAGCTTATTTTTCTTATTAGTTTTCATACTTCCTCATCGAGAATAAGGCAAATTTCTTATAAAGAGACTGGGTATGAAAGGCATTCAGTGTAGGTAAGTCGCTTTTTAAATAATTGACAAGAAATATAATTATGAATGGGGGGTCGCCAGAATGTTTTACTAACAAAGGGGTCGCGTACTGAAAAAGTTTGAAAAACACCTGGTTTAGATGACAACAACAGTTTTTGACCTTCCCATATCGCCAAAATCCAGAGAAGATTAGATTAGAATAGACTTTATTAATATAATAATTCATAATTTTTACAAGTCTTTTAAGACCTGGTTTTGAAACCGTCGCACAGTGTTTTGTCCCTTTATGAAAAATTTAGGTATGCATATTTTTGTTATGGAAACATAATTATGAAGTGTCAACTCATCTCAAAACGGGATTTTTTTAAATATAATTTCAATTATGTTGCTACAATTCGTTCAGAAACATGTGTATATCAGAGAATGAGAAAACTTTAATGGATTTATGGAATGTTGAGAGGGCTGCTATTTGAAGTTCGGTAAAGTTTTTATGATTATTAATTTATTGTTTGATTTAAGCGAAATTTGTTGAGTACGTTAAAAGTAAGAAATTGAAAAATAACAAATATATGGACGAAGGATGAGCTATTAATATTTTATGTTTAGGCAAATAAAACTAGTAAAGTCGGAACTCAAACTTCTTTTACAAAAAAACACATTGCTAATTTTTTTATATTAACTTGCTAGTAGTCTAAATTTGATGTTGGCAAAGTTTGATCTGCTTTGATTTGCATATTGTTGCAATATTTATTTTAATCTGTAGATGGTCACAACTCATAAATAACGACTGTTTTGAAAATTGGCTTGAAGCGGACCCAAAAGACAAAACAAACTTGGTTTTTAATTATGTTTTAGACGTATGCGAACTACAAAATGCCCCTGATGTATTTAAATCCAGTACCAAGAGGTCAGTTGAATTATTTGCGTTAAGTTTTCTAATATTGTGGTGACCTTTTTTGTTGACAAGTTATGGTTGGATTTTGGAGTTAAGGATTAGCAATTATTGGAGGTTATGTTACAGAGCGTCATAGCGAGTCCTTTGTCTTTTAAACATTTGTTTTTTATTTTTTTAATTTTTTTGAAAAATTATTTGTTTTGCATTTCAAACATAATAAATATGTGACTCATGAAAAACTGCGAAAAAAGTGAACCAAAATTGTTAGTTTTTAGTTTAATTTTGATTATGATTGATAACATAATGCTTAGAAAAAATATAATTTGTACCTTAAATTGATTTGTACAAGTTTGAGCGTATGGAATGGGTAAACGGTTTGATCAATCGATTTGAAAATTTACAGGAATATTTGTAATTTATTTGTCTAAAACATTAGTCTTGCAGTCAATTGCACAAAAAGATTTAAGAAACTACAAATAAAATGCGTTTTCTTGATCTTCTTTGAAATAGCACAAAACAAATTTTCAAATGATTTTGTAAAAAATGTATGTCAATTTTCAAAACTATACTTGAATTGTATGTGGTTGCTAAGATATTGGTGGTCAAAGCCAAAAGTAAATACGTTTTTTAATTCGAAGTCAGATTTATCAACAACAAAAATCTTAAAACAAAAGCCAAAACATTAATTTTAAGCTAAATAAACTAATTATCCAATTCATGCATTTTTTTCACCATTTTTAGCCTTGGATGACCTTATTAATTTATGCTCGAGATGGAGGTTGGATCCCAGCCTCGTCCACCTAAAAACTAAAAAGTTTTTTGCAGGGCTACTGCCTCTTGCAAGGAATTGACAAATCCTCCAAGAGTATCACTTGACATGAATAAGTGCTTCTCGTCTAGCCGTTCGGATTCGGCATAAAATTGTAGGTCCCTTCCATTCATGCCGACACTCACACAGAGGAATAGTTGGGAGTTGTTACTCACTAGGCCCTGGTTCTTCACGAGCCGATGCGCCCCTCAATTTATTTATCTATAATTTTACCTTATTAATGAATGCATGGTTTAAAAGTCGGGAATTAACTATATATCAAAAGAAAAGCATTTGCTGGAAAAATTAAAAGTTTTATTGATAAATTCTAGAACTTCCCAATATCGGGTTTTAAATTTACATATGGAAAATGGACTTAAGTTTTGAATAGAAGCCATCTTTCAAATTTGAGAAAACCGGCCCTCATACTTGTATATAGGAAGATAAATTATGTATGTTTGTATTTTAATTGCAAAAATTGGTGTTTTCTGGGATTTAGGATCAGAACACATAGCATATGTGGCATATTTGCCAAAAAAGTGTGTTATCTAGAAATTGGTCAGTCTTTAATCATTGGTTGAAGTGGTTCAAGGTCACGTGATATTTTTACCACCTCATATTTAAGATGTTCCTTCATACGGGAAACTGGTTCAGCTATTGATATTTTGTATGAATTTAAAATTTTGTTTGTTTTCAAGGCCATAAGAATTTTTAGCAATTCATTTACGGCTGACCTATGGGTGACCGACTAATTTCAAAAACTAGTTGACTTTTAATGAGGATTTAATAAGCTTTCAGATGGATAAAAGTATTTATTTTTGAAAACTTAGCAAATGAGGTTCTAAAAATAGGTATACGAGTACAAAAATATACATGTATGTATGGCCAATCATATTTCAGATGACACTTTATGATAATTGTTCGTCATTTCAAATTACTTTTTTGTGAATGTCCAAAAAATGAGTTTTTTTAGTTCCAACAAATAAAGTTTGTGAAGTTGTCAGGGCCAGTTGTCAGTTGCCGGAACCTATTTCCGAATTAGAACTCCCCTGTTATTTTTTTTAGTTGCGATATAGTTAGATACTATATGGCAAGTTTTGAATTCGTAGAAAATATCGAACACGAGATACATGATAGAGAACGCGAAAAAAGTGGGTCCCGCAATTCTGTCTGCCTGTCAGTCTGTCTGTCTGTCTAAGCCATCACTCCACCGATTTTCTTCAAATTTTGGACTTAAGGTTTTAAAGGGATTTTCTAGAGAGGGGGACATTGAAAGCTCCAAAAATAACGGTTGGTACCTGCACGACAACCAATATACAAAAATTGATGTATTTCAAAAACGGCCCTAACGATTTTGGTTAAAACAATTTCGAGTCATTTTTTTATTTTCAAATTTTTCGTTAACGATATATGATTTAAACCAAATTTTGTAATTTTTCAAAAACATTTTTTGGACTTTAAATCAAAATATTAATATTTTTTTTTTGAAAATTTAACATCTTGAAAATAATGGAATAGAAATTGACTAAAAATTTTATTTTAATTTTGTGTTAAATTGCACTTTAATAAATACTGAAAGTTGGTATACCAAATTTGATTTTTTGAAATGTTCAAAAAATTTAATTTATAAATATTAATTTTAATTAAAAAAAAAAAACAATTTAAAAAAAAAATATATTAACTTTTTTTTATTTACTTAACGCCCTTAGCTAACTCTAGCTTGATAAAAATTGCTTCTTTAAATTTAAATGCTTTTAAAAAAATATCCTTGCGATATTTTCTTTATTTTGACTGATGAACTATCAATTTAGCACTAGACAAGGTTTAATCGATCGTCTGTTTATTTACTCTCAATTAACATTGACACTCAGTTTCATGAGTTTTCTTATTTTTTTTTTTTTTTTTTTTTGTAATCTGAAAGTGCGATATGTAACAAAAACTGAAAGTTGAAAAAACCTTCTAGCGGGAAAACAAATCATACTTTTCAGAATACTTTTATTGCTGAATCCAAATCCAGCCCCTTAATTCTTTATTTAGTTATTTTGAGATTTTACTGTTACTGTTTTTGCACGAGAAAGTGTTTTAAAGTTTGTTGGCCTTTTTTTACAAAAAAATAGCAAACAAAAAATTGACTACAACTCTAATTTAGAGTAAATAAAAAGAAACCAGTTTGGTATGGCTAGAAATATCCCCCTTAAATGGCAGAATTGGTTGTTTTAGCTTAAACCGATTTTAAATTTATTAAACAATTATTTAATAGAGGAAACGTCATTTAAAATCGTTAAATGAGGGTGAATAAACGAAAATTTTTAAAATCGAGCATTTTCTAATTTTTAATTAGTCCAGTCATTTGGGCGATAAAAAGTGGTTTGCCTGGTTAGTTTTGGAGTAGTTCTGAAAACTTTTCATTTTTATAGACTTTGGGGTGCTCTTTCCGAATTTTCATTTTGCCACCTCGCACTTTTCCCGCTAACGCCGCCATTCGAGGTTAAATGTCGAAAATATCAGGTTTTCGCATATAACTCCGAAACGGTAAATGCTATCGAAAAGTATTTCATGCAAAACATGTAGATTTTGTGATCCCGAAGAAAAAAAGTCTCGACAATTTTTTTCCTACGACTCACCGTTAAGAAGATATCGATATCTCAAAAACGTAAAATGTCGACAATGTCACTTTTTCACGTATAACTCCTGAACGGTTCATATTTTTGAAAACATCTGAATGCAAGGTTTGTACAATATGTGACTCTCTACAGGAAAAAAATTATTATTTTTTTTTTTAAATAACCGTTTTAAAGATATAATTATTTTAAAAGTTTGACAAAAATTCTAAATTTCCAGTTTTTCATTTTTACTCTTATAAGACGAAGTTGTCGAAAAAAAAATTAAAATCAATTTGTAGACCTTAAAATTCTCTAGAAAATAGTGTTGACACTTTTTTCATGCAAGTCTTAAGTCGCAAGATATTGGTACTTAAATAACGTCAAATGTCGAAGAAATAGGTTTTTTGCATATATCTTTTAAACGGCACGTTTTATCGAAAAATTATCTATGCTTAATTTATTAATAATGCAACCCTAATTTTATAATGCAGGCTTATCTGCATTAACATTTTTTCATAGCAGCCATAATTTTTATTATATCATTATTTCAAGAAGTCACAAAAACTCAAAAAATACCGGTTTATAGCCATTTACTGTTAAATGACGAACTTGACGGAAAATATTTTGAACCTATATTATGACTCTTTTTTTTCACATAACACATCAGTTGTAAGATTTTGCGACTTCAAAAATGGTCAAATTTCGGAAACATAGGTTTTGTGAATACTAAAAATTAAAAAAAAATATTGTTTTACCTGGAAAGTTTTGAAGCAGTTTTGAAAACTTTCCATTTTAATAGATTTTGGGATGCTCTTTCCGAATTTTCATTTTGCCACCTCGCACCTTTGTCGCTAACGCCGCCATTTTGAAAAATGGCGACCAAAAACAGTTTGGCGTGAAACTTTCAAAATGGTGAAGTTAGCGAAAAAGGTGAGAGGTGGCAAAATGAAAATTCGGAAAAAGCATCTCAAAATCTAATAAAATGAAAAGTTTTCAAAACTGCTTCAAAACTTTCCAGGTAAAACAATATTTTCTTTTTAATTTTTTGTATTCAAAAAACCTATGTTTTCGAAATTTGACCATTTTTGGAGTCGCAATATCGTGCAACTGATGTGTTATGTGTAAAATATTTTCCGTCAAGTTCGTCATTTAAGAGTAAATGGATAAAAACGGGTTTTTTTGGAGTTTTTGTGATTTCTTGAAATAATGATATAATACAAATTATTGCTTCTAGAAAAAAAAATGTAAATGCAGGCTTATATAGAGTTACGTTATGTATAAATTTTGCATAAATAATTTTTCGATAAAACGTGTCGTTTAAAAGATATATGCAAAAAAATCCTATTTCTCCGACATTTGACGCTATTTAAGTACCAATATCTTGCGACTTATGACTTGCATGGAAAAAAATGTCAACACTATTTTCTAGAGAATATTATGGTCTACAAATTGAGTCTATGTTTTTTTTCGACAACTTTGTGATTTAAGAGTGAAAAACGAAAAACTGGAAATTTAGATTTTTTGCCAAACTTTTAAAATAATTATATCTTTAAAACGGTTGTTTTTAAGACAAAAATAATAGTTTTTTCTT
Source organism: Melangyna quadrimaculata (assembly GCA_949320155.1). Classification (NCBI taxonomy): domain Eukaryota; kingdom Metazoa; phylum Arthropoda; class Insecta; order Diptera; family Syrphidae; genus Melangyna; species Melangyna quadrimaculata. The sequence continues at coordinate 470,192,105 of OX439483.1, read as the reverse complement.
GTAGAGGGTTACATAATGTACAAACCTTGCATTCAGATGTCTTCAAAAATATGAACCGTTTAGGAGTTATACGTGAAAAAGTGAAATTTTCGGCAGTTTACGTTTTTGAGATGTTGAAATCTTATTAACGGTGAGTCCTAGGAAAAAAATAAGTTTTGCATGAAATCCTTTTAGATAGCATTTACCGTTTCGGAATTATATGCAAAAACCTGATATTTTCGACACTTAACCTCGAATGGCGGCGTTAGCGGCAAAGGTGCGAGGTGGCAAAATGAAAATTCGGAAAGAGCACCCCAAAATCTATAAAAATGAAAAGTTTTCAAAACTACTCCAAGACTTTCCAGACAAAACTACCAAATGACTGGACTTAATAGCGAATTTAAATTTAATGAAATCGGAATAAATTAGGCCGAAGTATTCGAATTTCGAATGAATGAAGATAAGAAGTGTATGTTTAAAAATGCAATATATTATTTGTATGCTTAATTATTTATCGATTTATAAATGTTAAGACACCTGTCGCATGATTCCAGGTACATTTTTTTTATATAAACTTTCAATATTTTCTAAAAACGCCTTGCACCTTTTTATTTTTCAATGACTTAATTGAAGTAGGTAACTTTCTTACCATTTATACCTCAGTATGATTAAGCAAAAATTTATTGCTGCTCTGAAAACAATAAAAACGAAATTTCACACTATGTCAGAAATTCAGTGCTCCGCATACCTACATATATTTCCTTTTAGCGGTGTCATAAAAACCGAATTCAGTAAATTAAATAGCTATAAAATATCTGCCAAAGAAGATCAAAACAAATTGGCTTGAGCCTTTGCATTCATAGTCTTGCACAATCCGGATTTATTTCATCAGCGCTAGCTATTTCTCCACACCTGTAACACATTATCCTTTTGTGTATTACAACATGTCGGGTCGGCATCAGCTTGCTTTGATGTCCTTGCACATCAGCAATTAAATGTTTCACGCGTCCTTATTCTTTAGCTGAGCCGAGGTGTAATCCAATTGAAGGCAATGTATGAATGTAAGGTGTTAAAATCCAACCGAAGATCAATCCGCAAGGATATGTTAAGCGGTTGCCAGGTACGTGTTGTGTGTGTATTCTTCAAAGGCTATAATAATGTTGATGATGATGATGAGGCAACCCTGATGGAATGCAATCCTCTTAACTATGTGTATCGAATTTTATTGTGCGTGGGATACAAAACACATGAGGGTGGGTTGAGGATAGATTATCCTAGCTAATGGAGAAATCGAAATCCATTTAGAATTGGACAGGACAAGAAGAAGGACAATTACCATCATCGTCGGAATCACATACACAAAAAATGGACTTTTCCACACACAAAAGGACCACCAACAAGGACCTACAACAATATAATGTACCCTAAGTTGGCCCGCTGACTGACTGAGGTGATGTCAGCAAGAGTTTTTGTTCCCATTGTGCCGGGAAAATAGTTTTGTCCTTATTTTTCCGAAGTCTATTAATGAGATGACGAAGATTTCTTTGTTCCCCCTCAAAAAAGGAAAGCCAAGCAGCTCAGATTTCACAACACATAATCACAACGAGCAGACAAAGTGAAATTTATTGCATTAATGAGTGAACAGGAAGAATCCCAATTCCACCATCACCATGATGTCCGTGGGAAACAAAGTGTCCTTTATTTTTAATTTCTGATTTCGCTTTGTTGCCTAATTTGCTTATCAAAACATTCACAGTGATGATAGATTTTGTTTTTCTCCGACACATCTCTACCGATTTCTTTATTGATTCTTGGATGGTGTTTAGTCCGGGAAAGTCATGGTGGCTGACAGAAAAATCCTTGGCGCAATAATTCACTATAAGTGAAATAAATAAGAAGCATCTCTCTGTAGCAGCAATGAGATTTATTGCGTGTCACCTGGAGTGAGGACATTCGTTATTTGCCAGCTTCTATAAATCACCATCGAAGTTAAACTTGTCTGCAAAAAAAGGACTCATTTGCTACGCAGATTTTATATATCACAGATTGAAATTGTCAGCAAAGGACTTTGTTTCTGTAGGATAAACACAAAGTGACAATAATTGAGCAATTTGTTCTTATTAGATGTGGAGAAAGAGTCAGAGGTTGAACTCGGGGTTGACTGTGACTTGGCGGGTATTAATGTGTTATTGTGTGGGTCGTTTTGTGGGTTGGATGTGGTGTATTGATTTAGTCAATTAATCCCGGAGGAGCTGTTTAGATTAATGCTGGAATGATGAATTGGTGACAAATAAATTTATTTAACAGCGTTAGTCACTGGGTTCGATTTGTAAAAATTGGAAAAGAAGTCTATGATGATGCAAGCATCATCCGCAGGGATTCGATGTTTCTCATTATTTGTAATGAAAAACCTAATTAAGAATGTGAGATTAATGAGAGTCAATTCAGTTTATATAGGATTTGCGCAAATATACTCGTAAATGCCGTGTTAATAAAGGGCTTTTCTTTTGTGGCAACAATATCTTAACATAATCGTTCGGGCTTTTAGCATACGGCATTTAACAAAATATCGACATTTTTAGAAAAATATACGCTCAAATTATTGCATGTATGTGCGCTGTAGGAAGTTTAATCCAAATCTTGAAATCCAAGACTTGTCCTCATGAGCGAATAGAGCGGTAAAATAAAAGTTAGTTAAATGGTGGATATGTATAGAGGTTATAAGAAGGTAATAATTTTTAGTAGTTGTTTGGATTTAAATAGGTTTCGCATTTTCTAACCATCTCCTGAGCTGATCCTCGTCCGTAACTAGCAGGGTGCCGTCTACATACTTGACGAGGTGTTGTTTTCCCCAACTAACCTAGGAGAAGCCTTTTCGAAGCATAAAGCAAAACAAAATAAAAATAAATTCCTTATTTTTATTTCTATATTTTCTCCTTTATTTTCATACAAGTAATGATTTTCTTCTGGAACTCACAATAATTCACAATAATTATTTATACTTTGTTATATTGTTATGACCTTTTATGTTGATAAGTTTTGTTTATTTTGATGGGCTTTGGGTCAAATGAAACAAAATCACGACATTTCGTCCATGACTATGGACATCATCCAGGTGAAAACAATGAGTTTATTTGCACTTTAAAACAAAAATTAATTTAAATTCAGTATGAAGTGGAATTGACAAATAAACTCATTGGGGCATATTCATAGTCGCAGATAGACCCAGGTTTAACTAAACTACAGTTTAAGACAATTTTGGCTCAATGAATACAGACCGATTTTAATTACAAATTGTTGGTTTTATATTTTTATAAGATAATTAACTTGGTATACTACACAAATAGCTTCAAATATTTTGAAATGATAACCCTAAAAAAATAGAATCAAAGTCCGAAAATTCAACCAAAGCTATGTTTAACTTAGACCCAGGTCTAAAATGACTATGAATATGCCCTATTGTTTTTACCTGATGATGTCCATAGTCATGGACGAAACGTCGTGATATCAAAATAAATAAATTTGTTTCATTTGACCTAAAGCCCATCAAAATAAACAAAAAATAATTATTTATATCCGAAAAAAACACATTATTTACTTGATGGATTTTGCGGGAATTGAACCGAGGATGATTGAGTTGAGAGTCGGGCACCTTAGGTGTTGAGCTAGCCTGGCATATGAAAAATAAGTGCCAAATTGGAACCAGTTGAAAGCGAAATTAGCTTCCTAAAAAAATGTAGGCGATTTATGTTCTCGGATGAGTGCAGAGTTGGCTCTATGGAAGACAGGTCATCTGTTAACTTTGCCTCTATGCTATAGGCTATAGCTTCCATCCAGACACATTCCGCACTCATCCGATAACGTAAATCGCCTACATTGCTCAACTTCCAAATTGTAGTGCATAGTGAAAATCGTACTCGAACTTGTCGATGAGTTGCAGTTAATTTTGGTCCCGTGGCGGGACATTTTATGTTAAGGTCTGCTTCATTAAGTCGTCACCCAACTGTCCATTAACTTACGCGTCTTTATCATACCCATCTCTCCTATTATTGGACGTCAACGCTAGTCAAAGCACGATTTCGGAGAAACGCCATCACGATGAATCAGTCATAACATCCGGTGGCACACAGATCCTGGGGTGGAATCGGCTAAGGTGATTTGTGATCAATGATAGTCATTATCAACTAATTCCGTCCGCGTAAGGTGATAGTCACATGTGATAATCACATTTTTGTGACTATTTCGTGTGACAGCTATTCTGCTATCACTTTCATACAAATCAAGTCAAAATATTGTTTGAATAAATTTGTATTGTAAAAAAAAAAAATTATATTTGTATTTTAAAAATATTTTTTTTTATTTGACAGGAATTTAGACAAAAAATGATGGCGTCCACAAGAATTTAGTGCATAAAATATTGAGCCCACAGATCCGTAATGAATATTCAAGAGCATTGAATTGTCACGGCTTTTTAATTGGAACAATTTTTTTTTTTTGTTCAGTGGACGGTTGCAAAATTTAACAAAATATTATTTCGCTTAATCATCAAGTAAAAAACAAATTCAATAACTTAAAGCAGAAGAGTGGGTTTCTTAAAATCCGCCAAAGAACACACCGGCAACGTTGTGCTTTAAGCACTTGAAACTGAGTTATTTCCGATTATTTGTTATCTAACAAACTACGAACGCACAGTTTTTATCTATTATTTGCAATTAATTACTAACTTTGTTCAATTTTAACACTGTTGAATATTCATTTTCTTTTTATTACCTAAACTTGGCGAAGCGACGGATAAAATCTTCAAGTCGATTTGTGGAAATGTCAAATCTAACTTGTATGTGTACAAATTATGTGTTTTCTCTAAAAGTGATACCAAATTTGCACTAATTTTTTGTGATCACCTTACGCAGATGGAAAATAAAATCTTATCACATGTGACTATCAAAAATGTGATGATCACAAATCACCTTACGCGATTCCACCCCTGGCCTTTAAACTAACCTACGAGTTTGTCTAAACCTTCCGTAGACCTTTGATGACACAGTACATTGGTTTATTCCTTGTTGCAGTAGTGTGACAACTTGACTAACTTCTACAGGCGTGGTCTCCATTATTTTCTAAGATTAGGAGGCCTAAGAAGTCAAGATATGTTGAAATTCACTTTTAATAGCACAATCAACTCCAAAGACCAAATATGGGCGCATTTATTGCGTATCAATGTTTCAAAGTCTTGCCGAATTTAACAATAATAATTTGTTATTTTTGTTTTTATGGCGGATAGCGCGAAAACTAACCAATGGATTTTTATGATTTTACCCTTAATGTAAAGTTTTAAGTTCAAGCTTTAAAACGAGCATATTAACAATTAATTATAGATATTGCATCCATCGCGATTATTGTTTTTAGAAGGCAAACTTGAGTGATTCCATTTTTTTGCTCGCGAGTGTATTTAAAAAAACGTTTAAATTGTAATAAACAAACTACTGAGAAATGAAAGTTTCATACTAAGATAAGATGAAACAGAAACTATACTATGGTCACTTGGTTTGTGAATAATTCAGCCAGTAGTAGCTTATTTTCACATCAATACTATTTTCCACGCGAAGTACCAGCTTTTAATGCTTTCATGTTGACATGCAACAATTCGTTAGGACCAACAATTTGCTAGGACCAAATAATCGGAATTATTACTTCCCACGCATGCGCCTGAGAGGATGATTAAAATTATGTTTGCATAACCACCTCTTCAAAGGTCTTATAGAAACAAATTAGGCTGACATTACTTCGCTGAGGCAAATTCATAGAAATAAATGCTTCTCGCGCATGCGTGATGCTTGTGTCGGGCTACTGTGTTATAGAACGAAAATTGGATGTCATGCTTAATCAGAGTTACCACTGCGATAAAATTTAATTCTGATGGAATCATTTTTATTGGTGGGATCCGGGGTATTATTTTTTTTTTTTTTGAAGAAATTAAAAAAAAAGACAAACCACAAATACGAAGAAAGTTTATCTCTTTTTCTTAAATTATTTCTAATTCAAAATAATTAAATAATTTGCATTTGTAGTGCAATTCTGAATATAAATCCATAATTATAGTTTCATGTAAAAAAATAAATATATTTTTTTTTTCGTTTTTTTTTTTTATCAAGTTAATTTAAATTGTTTTTCTTTTACCATGTTTATCTCACATTGGATTTTAAATATCCTGCCATTAATACAGAATATGTATAGAGCAACCTAACAAGAGTGCCGGATTTAAATTTCCCGCCATTTTGTTAATACGAGCTGTACGGTGATTTTTTTTGCCAGTTGTCATGTACAAACCACGCGATTTAAGAATATAAAGAAGTATTTAAAGCAACAACGTTCAATAATTGTAAAAACACATAAGAAAAATGGTGAAAGATTTGCGAAAACAGTTCGCCAATTACGTCAAAGAAATACTCCTCAAACCCCAAATACACACCAAACAGTTACTTGCGGATGCATTGGTTATTTGATTATCACATCAGGATTTTCAGCACCCCAAATCTGACATTATTTAGGTATCCGCCGAGTTGAAAATGTGTCTCATCTGAAAACATGATTTTCTTCGAATAATCCGCATTAATGTGATGATGTTCCAACCTAATCACCAGGCGCTGCGTATGGTCCCTTGGCTTTATAGTGCAAGAAACCAATTGAATATTGTACGCGTGTAAATGCAGATCTTTTTCCAAAATTTGTTGCATATAGGTAGTGCTTCTGGAAATGTTTAATTGTTGACCACAATGCCAAATGGAAGTTCCTGGATTCTCGGCCACAGATTCCTTTACTGTGACTTTATGTTCGAGTGACCAACGACGAACAATGATCTTCTGATCCATCAGCGTAAATTTGGTTTAAAATTTTGTAATTAAGCGCCTCACTGTCGATTCATTTGGCGCATTATTGGAACCGAAATCTTTACGTAATTGGCGAACTGTTTTCGCAAAGCTTTCACCATTTTTGGAATGTGTTTTACAATAATTAATCGTTGTTGGTTTAAATTCTTCTCCATATTCTTTAATCGCGTGGTCTGTACCTGACAACTGTAAAACAAAAAAAAATTACCGTGCAACTCAAACAAAATGGCGGCAAAATCCAGCGCTCTTCTAGGGACACCCTATAGAAAAAATATTCCGTCTTTGAAAAATTCAAAAACCCCATTGAATAAAATAAATAAAAATCATCTCAAAAAAGTTTCATCAAGTTGAAATTTCAACTTTTCGCATCATCGAAAGTCAACTCAATTTTATTTGAAACTGATTTCGACTACAGTCGTTAAATTCGCCACCTTTTGAAATCTACAACTCTTGCATGAATGTAAACAAGACAACAAAAACAAATTATTTAGAAAGAATATAAGAAACAAATGCGCATCACCATCACCATCAACATCATCAACCTTCAAAAAGCCAAAAGGGGTGCAATAAAATCCAGTTCGTGCCCTCTGCTCTGCAATTTTGAATGCTGATGATGGTGGTGGCTGCACAGATTTTAGATACTTTATTTCAATTTCACCTCTGGAGGAGGTGGAAATCAACCATACCGCCAAAGAGTTTTTTCTTGGCGGCCGCGGCATGACCGGTGTGAGATAAAAGCGCGCGGTATCCTTTGATCGGTTCACTTTATAAAATACTATCGTCACGCCTTACAGGCATTAAACGAGATGGCGCTCAATATGTTATGCTAGCCCTGGATAATGTGCCTTATTCCACTACCTTCCTCAGCAAACAAAAATTAAATCCTTTTCTTTTTTGAAGAACTTTTTGATACGAAAAAGGACATTTCAAGTGGTATAAAGCGATGCAGAAAAAGATGTGCTTTAGAGTGTTTACATGGTGCTAACACTCTTTGTGATCATCTTTAGGGCACTATCAAGCTTCGAAAACTTCACAAATAGCATATTATGATGGTTACATTAGGTTAACATAATTATCAACCTAGTAAAGAACTTACTATCAATCCCAAATGCTAATGGAAAATGTAGTCTTTATTAATTGAAAAGTGATCTCTTTTATCCGCGAAAGAGTCCTATTGACGTACAACGACGAGTCGAATTAGATGTCAGAACTATGAATAAACTTGTGTAGTTCTTTAACTTCTTATATCCATTTTAAGATTGAATTCATGGTATCATAGACACCTGTCTTCTGCCTTATCCATTATTAATTCACTTAATCATCACTATGATAGAGAGAGAGAGTTGCGCATGCGCAATTTAAATGCGGGCATTCTGAGTGATGTGGTGCCATGATGTCTTTTTTTGAGAGGTGTGCACTAAGAAGCGATAGAGGTACGTTCTTCACCTGTCCCGGAACAAATTAGAAAATTTACCTAGCGCGCTAATGTGCTGCGACAAACTATAATGGCTTCGTATACGCTTTTATGCCGTAATATGATGGGTAGGCAACAAAAAAGTCAACCTTAACATTATAGAAGGTACAAGGCCAAACATACATAATATCAAGGTTTGTTGTTTTTCAACAAAAGGTCTTCGACAAAAAGTGGTTTACGGATGCTAATGGCAATATAGACATAGAGGAAGGAATAGTTGTTGTTTGCCTAACTTAGAGGTATTAATTGCAAACGACAAAATTAATTTTCTGCTATGGAGGAAGTGGGTGTACCTACAACGTTACATACTTGTGAGACCATTAGGGCAATTAACTTGATAAACACAAGCCTAAGAAGTGTTGTCGACCTTTGTGGCGAGGGCATACAATGAAGCAGGCGCGTGAAAATCTATTTAAACATGATGTGTACCTAATCTGCTTAAAATTTGTGCTGGTTGAGTTTGTAGGGCCAACCACTTTTTTATTTTCACTTTAAAAATAAATTAAAATAAAAAAATGGGTCAATTAATTTGATGAAGAAACACAAACCGCTAACACAGTACTCTTGGGTTATTTCGTAAGTCCTAGCTATAAATATAATCTTGTTTAACACTTTAAACAAATTAGGAGTCATACAGTTTTTCACAAAAATAATTAACATCTCAAATAGAAACTCTCAAAAACCACATTAAATATCATGAAACGCACCATTGAAAAGACGTTATTATAACTTGATTTGTCTTATTTTGCCAATCTAGGTTCATTAATTATCGTCAGTTAATTAAAATTTAATAAAACGAAGTTTGTGCGAGTATCTATATAATTTCACCTGACACCTATTCAAAACCCGCATGATTTATTAGCATCAACTTAATAAGTTTTATATACATCGATACGAACATTTTGTTTAACGGATAGTATTATAATTTTCAGACGCTCATGAGGATCAGGAGCGCCTGTGTATGAAATGCGCCTTAAACATGTTTTAAGTAAAACGGCCATCTGGTGAAAAAGGAAATACAACATATCGATGCCCTAGTAGGAATTTACCATATACGCCACCAAAATCAGAGATTTCTTCATTTTGATTTGTTTTTCATACCAAAATGAAACAGAAACTTTTAAATTTTTTGTTTTGAAAAAAAAAAAAAAAAAAAAATAATAATAATCTAAAAATAGTAAAAATATGAAAATAAAAAACTCGCGTGTATAGAAAATTAGATTATTGAAACTTATGTTAGGATCTTTCGCCCAATAATATAATTGCTTCTTTACAGATGAATTTTAAGACCTGGTGAAACACATTAAGATAAATATGCACCCGTACGGCAGGTAAGGAAAAAAATGTTTTGGGGTACGTGTATACGTTTTACTTGAAAAAACAGTTATACATTTTATGAGTGTACGTCAAAACAATTCCTAATGAAATATTTTCGTAATTATTATTGTACATAGAAAATTTGGCGGTTACATAAATAAATTCTTGAACTTAATTCTTTTGATGGATATAAATGTATGTCAAACCTATTCTGAATATCTCAGCAATGTCAAAAGATAGAAATAAACGGATAACATGATAAAAAATAAAAAAATATTCACTAACCCGTCTTCAAGATAATGGATTTAAAAAAAAAAAATCAAAATTTTTCTAAAAATCCAAAAATTATTTTTACAAAAATTTGTGCATGCAAAAATGTTTGAATTGTGAAGGAGCTCTTGTATAAAAATGTTTGTAAAAATCGGTGTAGCCGTTAACGAGAAATTCGAAAATCAAAAAATCGGTTCTATTACAGGTACCGTTATTGGTAACAAAATTGTTTACCAAAATATTGACCATACTTTTAATAGTAAACGCACATCATTTTATCAAAATTTTGATTTTCGAAAAAGGGAATTTTTTTTCTTAACGGTTTTCCAACACTTGTATGGAAGGTGGGTAGGTACCGAAAGAAGATATTTTCAAGTGTTCTAGAAAATAATAAAAAAATATCTTACACCTAATTTATATTGACCAAGTCGTTTTAAAAATATTTAGTTTTCAAAAAAAAAAATTTGATTTTTTTTTAATTCTCAAAAAAATAATTTTTTAATTTTGGTTTACACTAATGTTTATATTTTTTAAAAGATTTACCATAAAAAAATTTTCAATTTAACTGTTTTCGAGAAATTCAAAAACCAAAAAAATACTTGTACTGGAGGTACCAAAAATATTAAATTTATGAAAATTATTAAAAAAGCATTTTGTTACTTACTTAATTTGAATTTGAATTTTTAAACAAAATCCTCGAACCCGTTTTTACAGTAATAGACTAAGAGCCCAGGGCCGCCAGACATACGTCATTTTATCAAAGCTAGGATTTTTTCTGCGAACAGGTACTATGGTAGCTAAGATCAAATGGATACTAAGGATCTTCAATCCGGGTGCAATTTAGAGGTAGCGAGTGTTAAAGTTGCATACAAATGTTGCAACGTTGCGTTATTTATCAAAGCTTAATTTTTGATATGTCTTAGGGGATGGTGTCATTTACTTTATTGGACACTTGCCAGACATATACAGTGGGGCCTAACGTGACCCAGACACTTAAAATATGTCAAACTAATCGTGCCATTTACATTGTAGGGTTAAAGCTAATATTTATATGTTTTATAGGCAACTGTTTAAAAATAATTCCCCATCAGCTATACATCTATAGTGGGGCGTATTCATCAGCCAGACATTTAAAACAGCTAAAATAAGTGAAAAAATCACGTTTTAGTAACAAAGAATTATTATTTTGACAGTTTTACGGTGATGTAATGCCCGCTGTAGGTGTCTTGCTGATAAGAAAATTTTGTAGAATATTTGCCCAAAGAAAAAATAAAATCTTGATTTGATTCTGTTATGTAAATGGCACGATCAGTTTGACAGATTTGAATTGTCTGGCTCACGTTAGGTCCCACTGTAGATATCTTGCAAGTGTCAAATAAATACACTAACACATATCAAAAATTCAGCTTTGATAATATAACGCAATGTTGCAACATTTGTATGCAATTTTAACACTCGCTACCTCTTAAGTGCACCCGGATTGAAGATTCTTAGGATCCGTTTGTTCTTAGCTACCATAGTATGTGTTCGCAGAAATAATCTTAGCTTTGATAAAATGACGTATGTCTGGCAGTTGTGTTGTTAAATGTAAAGTTATCGGTGAGGTGTGGGACGTATGTTAAAAAGAAATATTTAGGGTTGCCAGCTTTTACTTTTGTTGATTGTTGTTGGTTATTTTGTTTTTGTTGAATTTTGTTATTTATGAGTTCATTGATTATTGTATTTGGGTAATTGTTCATTTGTAACATTGTTCTTATTTTTGAGTAGTTGTTGTTGTGATATATGTCATCGCTTATGTCGATTACTTTATTGATGAGGTTAACTGCTGTATTGATTTTGTATTTCATTGATTGTGAAGAATTATAGTTGATCATTCTACCAGAAGAAATCGGTTTGCTATACCAGTCCAATGAAATTTTGTTATTGTTTTTTATTAATTTTACTTCAAGAAAAGGGAGAAGGTTATTATGTTCTGTTTCTATTGTGAATTTTAATTTAGTGTGGTATTCGTTTAATTTTTTTAGTATTTTTTCTGTATCGTTTTTGTTAATTATTGCGACAATGTCATCGACATATTTCACAAAAAATTTAATTTTGGTGTTTGATTTTCTTAATTTATCTATTGTTTCGTCGAATAAATGGTCCAAAACAATATCAGCAATAGTAATGGATTACCCATCGGCATACCGAACGTTTGGCTGTAAATTATTGAATCAAACTTGAAATAATTGTTATCTGTTAAGCAGAACTGTAAGATTTTAAGGAATTGAGGCTTTGGTACCTATCTCTGTATGGTTTTTCAAGATTTCCCAATTCTTCATTATTATTTTTATTGCTGTACCTATATGTAGGTATGTTTGTAAATAGCGAAACGACGTCAAATTATACTAATATGTCTTCATCCTCCAGTGGTATTTCTTTAATTCTTTCTTTAAGTTGAAATGAGTTTTTGATATTGTAATCTTTTGATATTATGGTTTTGAGAATTTGACCTAATGTTTTGATAGATTGTAGCACGGGACATTTGTTGATGAGGCTATTGGTCGTAGGAGTAAGTTTGGTTTGTGGATTATCGGAAGCCTATAAGGCACTGGTGCCGATGCCGCAGAGCAAAATAATCTTTCTTTTAGTCTAGAGTCTATTATTTTCTGTTTGAATAAACCATTGACTATTTCGTTGTTGGTTTTTTGTAGATTGTTGGTTGGGTCCAATCTCATTGTTTTGTACGTATTTTTGTCTTCAAGAAGTTGGTTCATTTTGCAATTATAATCTTCTCTGTACATAACAACAGTTTTATTCCCTTTATCTGCGCTTGTTACTATGATCTCGTTTTTGTGTCTTTTAATAATGTTTCTAGTTTTTGTGTTAACTTTGATTTTCTTTTCGAAATATGCTCAAAAAATAACAGGGTTTTGATTTTAGATTCATAATCCAGATTTTAAAGTCAGATAGGCCACTATGGCACGTATGAAAAATGTGAATACAAATTTAAAAATTGGAAAGATAGGCCAAGGTTTTGTAAATAAAACTATTATTTTGTAGCATTTTGTATCCTTATCGTGTTTAGGTTATGATTAAAAAACTAAATACGATATACCTCAAATACTTGAACATTACTACCACGGTTGAATGATTATTATTCTTTTTTTTATTTTAATTATATTCTTGAATAATTGTACTAATATATGTCATACCAAATTTAACACTTGCTGTTGCAGTTTTTTTATAATATTTTTGTTTGATTTTTTTTTATACAAAAATCAAGTTTTTTTTTATTTTCACAAAAGAAAAAGAATTATTATTTCTAAGATCAGTGTAAAAATTGTGACGTATTGGCGGTATAAACTGTAGAAGGTCCATTAAATCCTAATTCTTTTCTCCATGCTTGTAGGTTTTCCATCGGGGTATAAAGTTTTTAGGTTGAGGCTACTGGGATTACACTTATTGTTTTCAAAATAAAATACTTTGATATGGAAAAATTTTTTGAAGTGAATATTTAAAAATACTAATCTTTAAATATACTGGCTTAAGAATCTTGAGCCAGTTAACTTTAAAGCGGAAAACACAAAGCTACTTTTGTGTTAGCGTTGAGTGACGTCTTAAGTTGAACCATAGGAAGCAAACTATCACAATACAGCTTTGTCACTTTAACTTCAATTTGAAAAACGCAAGACTTCTAACTCGGTAAGTATAAGGAGGCGAACAGAAGACGGTTGAAACTAAAAATCAATAAATGGAAAACTGTTAAAAAATGACCAATCTTTTAATAATTTTTATGATATATAATGTATTGTATACCTGCATATGAAATTTTAGTTTATGCAATTTTAAATAAGTTAACGGCATAATGGCGCCCCTTATACTTCAAACATTGTCTTGACCTTTTTCTTAAGTTTTCTTGTCCTTTATGAAGCATTAATACAGGAATAAGCAGGACAAGGGTTTAAATGTTTCCTTTGAGGGCTTCTAGAGTTCTGGGTCGATCGCTTTAAAGAAGAGACTAAGGTATTCCCACATGCGAGAGCTTTGGGCCACAAACCAAGCAAGTCATTCGAATATAATTACAAACTCGATTAAGGGAAGACATACAAAATAATTTGTTAGCATGTTTCCGAAAATTGTTCATACATTTATATCGCTACCAAATTAACTAAAAAAAAAGAAATTAATATTAAAACAATATTTAATGATAGCTAAGGGTTCAAGTAGGTGTACAAAAATCAATGCCAACTTAAGTGTCCTACTTTGACCACAGCAAAAAGTAGTGTTTGCAATGATGCAAACATTGCGCGTTGCACTTAGTTAACATCATGTTTCTTGCCAAAACTATTAGACCGATTTGGATCGAATTTAAGAATTTCGTCAATAATTCTCTACACTATCTGTTTCCAAATTTTTATCAGAATTGGACAATTTTGTATATGTTTTTTTGAGTGCTTCAAAATTACTTAGTTTTTCAGATTTTTTCTTATTTATGGCTAGATAGCAACATGCAAATATAAAATACATGAATTTAAAACTTATGTGGTCTTGTAGAAAAATTTTATAGCAAACTTATTTATAATTGACGTTTTTTTCTAAATTACACATTTCCAAAGTTTCAAAATGAAAATGTCACAAAAAATGGGGTGATTTGAGCGTTTTTTCACTGTTACATTTTTCCTGCAACTAGCACAGGTGTTTCGAAGCTTCAAAATGAGCTGCACGCTACTCTTACAGCCCCAACAATATGTCAAAAATGCAGGAACCCTATACTATGCAACTTTGTTTTACTTTCGAATACATTCAAAAGTTGATTGCTTTTTTAAAGAAAGAAATTTGGAAATGGTATTTGAAATTTTTAAGTTTTTATTTTCCAAATAAATTTTTTTAAAAGCTTGTTTGACCGTCTGAATACTTCTTTCCGCAGCACCATTAATTTGAGGATGGTAAGCTGGTGCTTTGGTGGCTTTTATTATACTCTTGGCAAAAACTACGGAGATGTGACGAACCAAACGGCGGTCCATTGTCTGATACCACTTCTGTAGGTAATCCAAAAACAGAAAACACTTTAAACAGGCAATGGATAACCGATACAGCATTAGTATTTTTCATAAGCACTACTTCCATATACTTTGAAAACGAATCAACTAAGATTAAAAAAGTGAATTTAAAAAAAATGGAAAAAATCCAAATGAATCCGTTCAAATGGGAATGACGTCCCTTTCCAAGAACTCAACGCTGCGTTTTTGGAGACACTTGATGTCATTTGACATTGTGGACATTGTTTAACCGTTTGTCTAATATCTTTATCAATATTGTTCCACCAGACGTAACTTTTCAATCCACACTTCATTATAACCATGCCCATATGATTCATACTATGAACTTTCTCTAACACGGCCTTTTGCAGCACCTTAGGAATAATTACTCGGCTCCCGTAAAATATACAATAATTTTCGGTGGATAATCATTTCTCTTACGAAAATATGGCAATACCTCAGACTTGACAACTTTCGGCCAGTTATTTTCAAAGACAAAACCAAAAATATTTCTTACCACAGGGTCTGCTTTAGATACCCTTGCTACCTCCTCGAGTGTCAATTTAAATCCGATTCTTAACCATTGACGTTTTGAACCATATTGACAATCTTAATATCCGTGCCCTCATTAAGTGGAAGTCTGGAAAATGCATCAGCATTTGCCATTAAAGACCCCTTACGGCAAAACCACTGTATACTCATAAACAGAGAGAATGACCGCCCAGCGCTGCAGTCGAGCGACTGCAACTCCCAAATTATTTTTTCCAGGACTTAATATCTCTCTCAAAGCTTGGTGGTCAGTATAAATGGTAAAAGGTTTCCCAAATAAATATTTATAAAACCGACGTACTCCAAAAACTATCGCCAGTGCTTCTTTATGTAGCTGGGAATAATTCTTTTCGGACGGAGACAGCGTACTGGACACGAACATAACGGGTTTTTCTACCCCTTCGCAAATATGCGATACCACTGCTCCTACCCCATAGGGACTACCGTCCGTAGCCAATATTATGGGTTTTCCTGGTTTCTGGAAGAAACCTACTGTAATAATTAAGCAGTCCCAAAAATAATTGCAACTGCTGCACGTGCTGCGAAGGTGCTGGAGCATTAACTATGGCACGAACTTTTTCGGGATTTGGTCTAATTTGTCCATTTGACAAGGTATGTCCTAAATACTCCACACGATCCACAAAAAATTTACATTTCTTCAAATTGATTTGAACTCACTTAATCTTTGCAAAACAAAAAACAAAATCTCCTTGCACTCTTCAAAATCCTTTCCACCAACTAAGATGTCATCAATGAAGCTAAACACTTTTTTCAGACCTTGCAAAATCTGGTCCATGGCAGACTGAAAAGCTGCTGGACCAATTTTAATTCCCAGTGGCAATCTTGATCTGAATAAACCTATAGCCAAGTGTTAATAGTCAACAAATGCTGTCTTGATTCCGCAAACCGGTAGTTGCTGATATGCCCTGGAGAGATCTAATACACAGAACACCTTGCAATCTTCAAGTGAAGCTAAAATTTCATCTATTAAAGGCAAATGGTAATGATGAGTTTCTATGAACTTATTTAATGTGACGCTAAAATCCACACAGATTCTAATTTCTCCCGACGGCTTAAGGACGCACACAATTGGACTAGCCCATTGACTATACTGAAAGGGTGCTAAACTTCCCGATTTGACTTATTTATTCAATTCCTCATTCAGTCTTTCCTTGATTCTAACTGGAACACTGTAGGGCTTATGGAAAATAGGAGTCACGTTTTCCCTTAGCAAAATATCCACTTTAAACCCTTTCATGCACTGATTAACTTCTTGTGCAAACATGTTCTTAAATCTTGTTTTAATAATATCTACAACATTATTGGACTGAATATTAACTGACTTTACCTCATCATTTTCAAACAACTTTGCTTGCCAATTGGGTATTAATACATTTAACCAAGACCGACCAAGAATGGGTATGAAATCCTTATGAGATTCTATGACTATGAGCTCTAATACGTGCATCTTTTGACCAAACTCCACACAGACTTGGACTTTTCCCTTTACGACCAGACCCTCACATGTAATAGAACATAATTGATTTGTGGAATTTTCTAATTTAACATGTGACAAATATTTAGAATACTCTCCTAATGATACAAGCAAGACACAAGCTCCTGTGTGCTGTGTCGACTTCTACTTCTATGGGTTGTTTCTCTATGACCATCGTTTTCAGGAACCTGTCGGACTCTTCTGGTTGTACTTGATGTACTGCCTTTACTGCATTCTTTCGATGGACTGAGTTTTTGCCGAACCTGCACATTGGCGAAGTGTGGCCCAAGCGATTACACCAGAATCATTTCCAATTGACTACTGGACATGTTTTTTTTTTTTTTTTTTTTAATTTAACTATATGCCTTCTTTAAAATGCAATGCACGGCACTAGTTAGAAGGAATAGAAGGAAAGGAAAGATTTTTTTTGGCACAGTGGATTGAGAATTAGATGTTTAATTATCTCATGAAATTCCACGGGTGGCATCCAGTTGAAACTGGGAAATAATAGAAAAGAATGCTACCTAGACTGGGGCTCGAACCCACACGTCCAGGTTAGCAGTCAAACACTATATCCACTGTGCCATTGCCACCCATGTATCATGTATCGGGATTATGCTGCATCCCGGATCTGAAACAGCTCCCCCTATGTTTTGATGACTGATATCGTCTGCTGCTCGACTTTGACTTTGACACACTGAATTATCATTTTTGAGAAAGTGATGTTGTGCAGTATTTTCTACTCGGAGACACGTCTCCGACTTACTACTTGTTGGACGAATTGCTTGCGATTCCTTGTGCAACATTTCCATAGTGAGAGCTAGATTACAGCTCTTCTCGAAATCAAGGCTGATATCGTTAAACAATGCTCTCTGAATCTGCTCTGACCGAATACCCGCAAGGAACCTATCTGTTAACGCATCATCAGTTTCCATTGAACTGGGGATAACACTTCTGGTTCTTCGAACTTATCACAACACTTGACGACCTGTGCTCTAGTAGGCTTCAAAGACAACAAGTAACCTCCACATGTGCTCGATAAAGGTTTGAGATGAATGATGAATTCGTTTATACTTTCGCCTTCTTTTTGATAAGTTTTGTTGAATTTATAGCGCTCATCTCGGATATTGATTCTCGGTACAAAATGTGATTTTAATGCCACCAAAAGGTCTTAAAATTTCATATTTTTAGGCGTTTTAGGTTGCACTTAGTTTTTTAGAATTTTGTAACAATTTTTTCCAAATAAAGTTAATAGAATTAAGGGCTTATTATCTTCCTTCACTTCATTTATTTGCAAACAAAATTCGCAGTAAAATTTCTTCGTGGGAATCGAAATCCTCTCCTGGCTCGAATTCTTCAACTTTGCCAACGAAATGATAAGACCGCATTTTGACTCATTTTTTGTATGATTGACTTTTTGTTTACCTATTACGTCCGTGATGTTTCCCTTACGGGACATAAGACCTCCACTACTCCTACGCGCCATCGTGTACGATTTCTGGAAATATATTTCAGCTCTCTCCAACTTTTCCCCAGTCGTGCCGATTCCTGTTCGACCGTTCTTCGCGATGTACTTCTAGGCCGGCCCGCTTGTCTTCCCTCCTGTGTGAGCGGGTTCCACTGCATTGCTTGAGATGCAATGCATCTCCATATTTTGCTAAGCATTCCGCACGTAGCCTTTGCTATTCTGATTCGG
This sequence comes from Melangyna quadrimaculata, assembly GCA_949320155.1. Taxonomy (NCBI): domain Eukaryota; kingdom Metazoa; phylum Arthropoda; class Insecta; order Diptera; family Syrphidae; genus Melangyna; species Melangyna quadrimaculata. Next base: position 470,173,417 of record OX439483.1, on the reverse strand, counting down.
CTGCTTACGTCCAGTTCAGTTCCGCCACCCGTAGAGACAATAATCCCAATATATTGGAAATCCTCTACCATCTCTACCGGTTGTCCAGAAATATTTACTTGGATTGATGAGGAAGTGTCAAGGCTGATCCTTTTAGTTTTTGCCGAGTTGATCTTAAGCCCTACGATTTCTGCTTCTCTCTCCACCCTTGTTGTCATTTGATGGAGATCCATGATCCTATGAGAGAGTAAGCATACGTCGTCCGCGTAGTCCAGATATTTGAGGTAAGATTGCAGAGTCCACTGAATTCCTCCATTTCCATTTGACAAAGCTACTGATTTATTTACTCGTTTAAATAAAAGATGGTGAATTTACAATTCATATAAAGTATTTTATTAATCCACAAGTAATAAATTCTTACGTGCTAACCATAGGCTGATTGGAATCTGGCTGGCTAGAGACCGGAAAAGCTAAAATGTACTTATTAATTAGTTGGTAGCAAAATAATAAGAATCTAGTGCACCCAACTTTGAAATATAAATAAATGAATACATCAGTGGCGTGGCGTCCATATAACACGATTCCTACCGTCTTCCCTTTTTAAATTGCACGAAAAATACTATCAAATAAACATAAACTATGCAACCCTACCAATTGAATTATAAAATATGCATAAACACACAAACCTAAGCTATCGAACAAAACACCGTCAATTCATTCTTCTCTTCGCTCTTTGCTCAACTGCTGAACATACGCTCTCTTTGAAAGAATTAATTTTGAAATAAAACACGTCTTTCACCGTCTTATAAAATTTGTTTTGTATCCCTTTCTTCCCTTAGCATTTTTGCTTCTAGATCCTCATTGTCCAACACGCAAAAACATAGGAAAAAATAAGACGCTGGCCCTCGTGTTATACTAGCACTGGCACTTGGTATTAAAAGGAATGTTTTTTATTCCTTTGCTTATCTCCGTTTCTCCTAATATTCTTTCTGTTGGGTGAAAAAAAATACGCTCTTCTTCGACTTATTTGCTATGAAAGTTGTTAAATACAATAAGAAGATGAAGAAATTTAAATATTAAAATATTGAAATTACTTCTGTTTTAAGTGGAGTGAATGAATAAAATTCAATTAAAAAGTACAAGTGACCTCAACTTCAGAAATAATTGTGTTTCGCCCAAGGTATCACAGTGGGCTCTTCAGTCAGTCTGTTGTACCCTACTACCTGGGTGCATGAATTTAAACAAATTCCCCTAGAATAATAAAATTTACAGTATCTTTTTGCTGTGATTTTTATAAGAGTCGGTAAACATTGACTAAAATTTGTGTCTTAGTAGGGTATAACAGACTGACTGAAGAGCCCACTGTTATACCTTGGGCGAAACACAGTTATTTCTGAAGTTGAGGTCACTTGTAATTTTTAGTTGTTTGTTTTTTGGTTAAGCTTAGTATTCCAGGAAAGATTTAAATGCGTCATTCAATATCGGTAAGCGGTGAAAAATAAATTCATAAAATATTGTTTTAGGTATGATTGCAGAATTTCATCTTCTACAGCATATCGAAAGTCTCTGGCTTTTGACATAAAGGCATTTAAAGAGGGGCAAAGGGAAGAAGGTATGGTTTGTAAATCTGAAGTATTCGGTATGGTTAAATGTAAGAATATGCCACAAGATTTAAGGGTCCTTTTTATTCTTTTTTAAAACAACAAGTTAAATATTAAGAAAAAAATGGTAGATTTGGAATAAGTTTCATTGGGTTGTTGTTAAACAAGAAACAAAAGATTCTCTAAAAATATATGGAATGAAATAGTGTTTATTTAGTTAGTTGTGAAGTTGAAGGTTTTGTGCTTTATTTTTTGTTTGATAGCTATGTAAATACTTTATACCTAGGTTTTTAGTCTAGGCTTTTGATTTGTTCTTATTTTATTTTTAAAGCATAGATTGTTGCTTAACAGATTTTCTCTTGGAGGAATCAAATGAATTAAGCAAACTATGTATCTTTTATTAGTAAAAAATCATTTTAATGAAAGGCCATTCTAGCGTCCTAATGAAAATAGACTGTTTGCAGAGTTGTTCTTTAACTAATTTTTATGTATTTGCTTGTTTTTTTTTTTTTGTTCAAGATACAAAGAGGTAAGTTTTATTTACTTTCGCAGATTAATCATTCTCGTAACGTCTTCCCATTTCAAATTATTGACGTCACGCCACTGGAATACATCCAGTGATCTATTAGAATTCCATACTTAATACTACATACAAAATCGTTCATATACAACAGTAGTATGCATGGAAGAAGGATAAAATGTTAGCACCTCCGACTCTTTGCCACAGAATCTCCAATATGCGCTGTTCTATTTAATTTTTAAAGTACATAGGTATGCTAAAATACGAATTCAAAAACTTTTTTTGTAGAATCGAATTACATACATAGTTAGGCTCCAGAACTACATTGCGCTTTGCGATTTTAATTTCGAATTTGACTGGCCTATTTGTCCGAAACAAATCGAAAATAAAAATATTTAATTATTTTTTCAAAAATTGAACTTGGATTTTTGTCTCTTGAAAAATCTTCTTAGAACCGATTTGTAGTAAAACAAATTCGTTTAGATTTTGTTACCACCATTCGCCCCTGACCGCTTATATTAATAATAATTCATAATACGATACATATATGTATGTAAGTATGTATACTTCAATTGAAATTTGAACCAAAATTGCATGCCCAAACTAAAATTAAGGAAAATGCCCCAGAAATTCAACGAAAAAGAAAAGTACGTATACGCCCGGGTGAATCAAATGTCTTATAGTCATTCTCTTTAAAATTAAAAAAATTAAAATTCTCTAAAATTACGACATGTTGACTGCATAATTTAACGCTGGCATAATGATTACAATCTGACAAAAAATATGTTTCGACTTAGTTGGCATTTCCTCCCTACTTTTTTTTCAAAATTAAATAAGTTTGCAGCAAATGTTGCCTCTAAACTTTCATCTCAAGTTTGGTTCTTTGTTTTTGATACTTAACCAATATGTATATAATTTTAATATAAGTTGTTTTAGTTCCATACACATTGCGTTTCTCAACATATTGACCTGAACACCTATAGGATCTTTGGATTGATAATTGATTCTTTGTTAAAAGACTAGGAATCGGCATTTATTTCTCAATTTGGAACATTTTAATCAAAGATCATCAAGTGGAAATTTATTTGAAGGCGCCCTTACATAGTTGTATAGCCTTTTCTCTGACCGTTTTAAATGCGGAACTGGTGCTTCCAAAAGCAACTTCACAAAACCTATGACCACCACCGAAGAACCACCAAAGAAGCTTTGGGAGGTGTATGACTCAAAACGATGCGGTCAGCTTCCAATCCAAAACACCACATAACCCATCATGTGTATACCTACATACATATATAATATACCTACAGGTGTTCAAAAATATTGAAAAACAAAAAAATCATTTGGAATCCCTCGAATCACACTTAGAGCCTCAAGCTTCTGATTGGATGAGACATCGGGTGGGAGATCAAAGCCGGTTGAGGCATCGCCAGGCAGTATCATAGCGGTAGGTCCAACTCTTTTGTTCTTTCAAATCGTCCGTCTTCTTCGTCATCGTCATTTGTACGCCTAATGACCATTGGAATTTTCTCAGGTGTTTCTTTTGTTTCTATTTCTTCGCACATACCTACCTCACAGCCACAGAAGAAGAGATTTTAATGGCATCCCGTTTAAGTGGATAACTAGCTACCGCGTTTGAAGGTTTCCTTTATACATACATATATATTTTGAAGTCATAAAGAATCTTTGTTCGGAAAGGAATCTTGAATTTGTGTGATGAACATGTGCTACAAATTGAGATGTTGTGCCTCCCTTTGTTTATTTGTTTGTTTGTTTGACGTTTCAGTTCACACATTTTTGACAAGTGCATACTTTTGTCGGTACTATCGATATATTAAATGTCAATTTTCAGCCGCTTCTATATCATAGTCTGTTTGTTTGTTTATTTAGGCAGTGAACACCAGTCATAAAACTTGGACATCCAAAGTAAATAATTGTGAACCCACATCCTTTGGCGGATGCACAGATTGTTTGTTTCAATTTCAGACAGCAATTAGGTGATTAACCCAAGGAGTTAGTCTCTGGGAAAAATTCCTTTTTTTTTAGATAATTATTTAATTCTTATTTTAATGTTCGGACGCTCGCGTATCCGTTTTTAAAGGAAAAAGATACTTTGTCATCTTTATAACTCAACCTTATCGATCCTATAGCATAGTTGATGTCGGTTCTTTGTTTAATTTTGTTTTTGGCGCTGGCGCATTGGTGTCAAATTTCAAAGTGAATTCGAATGAATTCGCGAAGATTCGCCTCGATTAATGAGATTGATATACCTATGATGCTGTCTTGACTTCCGTTGATGGTGATGCGACGGCGGCGGCGTGAGAAACTTTCTTAAGATTGACGTTAAATGAGTGACGTTGGAGTCTAATATTTTTGTGCAAACACATGTATTACCGTTTTTAGAACGATTTTTTCAACTGAATTACTCAAATGAAAACAAATCGTTCCTGTTTGTAGATTTACCTAACTATGTTTTTTAATCGAAGATTTAATGTTCTCACAATTAAAAATTCAATTTTATTATTCTTATAGGTACAAACCTATGTACTGTACAAGGTAAAAAATCAATTAAGAGCATACCTATTATATACGCTTTAATTGAGCACCCTTCATTTTCTTTCTCATCTGCACTTTTCAATTGTGTTGCTTTTGTCGATTGTCGGGTTAAACGAGACTTAATGGAATAGCCCGCTCATAAATGGCAACAATTTTAACTTTATTATTTCAATTTACTCAAATATCTACAACTGTAATTAAGACACATTGTTATATGTGGGTAAAATAATAATTGTGGAAACATTTGTGTCGCTAAAGTACATTATACTTATACCTCTGCAATCATTAGAAAGTCATTCGTGATTTTCATGTCGAAATGGCGATCAAATTGAAGAAACAAAAATGTACTCATTCGAGTCGAATTGCTGCTTTGTTGCATTCAAAATCAAGAGAGGTAATAATAAAAATGTAAACGTCCTACAGCTGGCTGAAAAGGGGAACTAATCGGTTGTCAATTGGATGTTAGTTCCTATATGTAAAAAGATTTAACGATGAAAATGTTACATTGTTAAAGCAAAAATTATGCGGAAGAAGGTATTCGCAAATAAAAACACACACACTTTTATTATACTTTTCTCTTTCCCACAATAATAGGTACCTAACCTAGGATATGTTTTTGCAACAAGAGTGTGATCTCAAAAGCAACATGCTCTAACGATTTTTTCAAATAAATTATTTTAGAACTAGAAATTTAAACAAAATAAGTCACCATAAGCAGGCAGGCGCATATGTTGTCAGTGATGTGATTTAAGTTTATGTGTAGTAGAGAGTATACAAATTAATAATTAACAAAATAAGTAAATTCTTGGTTGTTCTGTTTTTTTCTTTTTGAATAAATTTGCCTTCTAAAGTGGCAAATTTCAATATTTATCAACTATCAATCAGTATGCTTTTTTTCCAAAAAATGCACCGATTCATCAAAGTACTGCCCTTTGACTCATGGGCATAGATGAACCGGTGCATTTTTTTTAAGCAATGAAATTGACAATGTATACATATGAATCGGTTCCATAACATTATGATATCGTTAAAAAAATATCGACAAGGCGACATTTTGCTTGACTATTCCACGCAGTCGACATTTTGTCAAGTCGGGTCGAAATTTGACAGCATTTTAAATTTGAAAAAGTCGACATTTTTGCCAGTCAATCAATCTGACCTTACCCCTTAAAAGTAAGTATGCCATCTGGTTTGTTTGATAATTATAAATTTATGAAAAAAAAACTTCAAAAACTGTTGAGCATTTTTTTTTTAAATTAATTTATTTTATGTATAAAAATTCTTGAAGATTGTTAGAAATAGAATTTGGAATGCCAACTTTAAGTTATTAATAAAATACATTTTTGCACAAAATTAAAAACAAAAAATCATTCACTAGTTTTCAAGAGATTGAATTTTCAAAAAAAAATCAATATTTTTTTTAAAAATCCAAAAATTATTCGTTCGAAAACTTTTATATGCAAAATTGTTAAAATTGTAAAGGACCTCTTGTACAAAAATATTGGTTGAAATCGGTAACGAGAAATTTGAAAACCAAAAAATCGGTTCTATGACAAATACCGTTAATAACCGTTATTAATGTTTTTTTTTTTACTAAAATATTTATTTTATTTATTTAAGCAATACGTCGTAATTATTTTTTCAAAATCGTTACAGCCGTTTTTTGAAATGAATCAAAAATCAACTTTTGTATATTGGTTTTATGATAGATACCGTTTATTTTTGAGCTAAGAAGAAAATCAATTTTCCCACTAGGGAATCCCCAAATAACCTTATGTCCAAAACTTAAAGAGAAAATCGCTTCAATGGCTTAGGCTGCAGGTCCAGGTACAGACAGACAGAATTGCGAGACCCACTTTTTTCGCGTTCTCTATCATCGTAATGTAATTACGAGTTTGTATCTATTGTTTAAGAAAAATTGATTGTAATTTTTCAGAGATTAAAAAAAAAAACAAGTTTGGTGCCAGTTATAGCTATCATTGTAACATCATTGAAAATAATAACTGTCAATTTTTAGAGATTTTGAAGAAAAAATCAATGATGATTTTGATGCCAAAGTAAAGCTAATTGAATTAATAATTATTTCTAGGTAAAACAAAATTCAATTTGCAGCAATGATCATTGAAAAAATTAAAAGTGACGTTATGAGAAAGATATGGGTCAAAAGGATTTTTTTTGGTGGAGAAATAATTTTGAAGTCGTAAGCTATATTTCTGCATTAAAATACTCAATGATTAAACTTTCGAAGGCTCTCAAAATCAACAGCTAAGTTTTTCAATGAAGGTTTTCAATGAAGGTTTTCAATGATAGCTATATTTGGCCCCTTAGCGAAGCAACGAAAAAAAAAATAAAGAAAACATTGACCATAAAAAATCCAATGATTTTCGGTCCTGATAACAACTACAGTGGACCTCATCAGTAAATGTAACCGCATGTTCCCCTGTTAATGCTGTAAATTGTATAAACTTCGGTAGCCATCGCCATCGACTTTAAATGTTGCGTCTTAGAAAGGTAACAATTACAGCTCTTACTGATGAGGTGCTCTGTAGTTGTTATCAGGACCGAAACGCATTGTACTAAAGGTTGCTTTAAAACTTTTTATTGAATTTCATTCATCCACAAAAATAAAAACAAAAACAATATAACTTCTATTCAGTGGCGGATCCAGCGGGGTGGCTATGGGGGATAAAGCCCCCCCCACAGCCGATTGCTAAAATAATTTGAAATGAAGAAAGCAATACATTACAACGTGTAGAGTTTTATATTCGTCTAAAATATTGTTAAGATGAGAATTTTGATGGACAAAAAAACTTGGTTGGGTTTGAACAATTTACATGTTCCGCAACTTCTTTGCTAAGCCATAAAGTTGGGGCTAAAGCTTGAAGTGAGTTGGACAAAAAAAAATTGTGAGCTATGAATAATGGACATGTTTTATGCAACGACAATTTTCCCTTAAAACGAAACCCAGAAAATTGAAAAAAAAAACAACTTGGACTAATAGGGTCTGAGTATATTGGACAAAAAACAACTCCCTTAAAACTAACATTATTCCAGAGAGCTTTTGGGGCAAAAGTCTAAGGATTGTCAAAGTCCGAAGTTGGGGCTAAAGCTTGAAGATATAATTAAAAAAAAAAGTGGTCGGGGCTTAACATTTAAATGTCAAAAGCAACAACTGTTTAAACTAAAAACTTAGCTAATTTAACGAAAGAAACGCAATTGAGGCTAAAACAATAAGAGATCACCAGGGTGTTAAGCTTAGTGTAAATGTTAAATATAACAGGAATTGTTTCTTACGGCCTAGGCTGGGCTTAGAGAATTTTGGGGCTTAGTTTTCAAAATTTCAAAGGTCTAAGGCAATACATACAAAATATTTTTGGGCTAAGCAATTCAATACAAATTCTCTAGTCGAGGAGCCAAATTACAAAAGCATGGGAAACTCTGTGATTTCAGAAAAATCTTGCAGGTGGACATGAATGTTTACAATCTCTATAGACTCTTGAGTGACTTACAAATTTATCGACACATTTTTTGAGCAGGAATAAAAAGTGAATCTAGGTGTAGCGTAAACGAAAATTCATATACACTTGCAGAATTAGCCCGTGCATCTTATTTTTAAGAGCAGCTGTTTCTTATGCCCGACTAAAAGTCTTGAAATTTTGATATTTTATTTTTCGATCCACAAAATATTATTTTTGTGCTTTCCAGTGACAATTTAAAGAAAACAGGTATGTTCGTTGATTTGGCTAATTAAAGAAAATGAGATCTCAGAGGATTGATACTGTCAAAACGCATATGAGCTTTTGCCAGTAAGACCACTTTAATATCATTTTCCTGAACTAGCATAACAAACAGTTTTTAAATTTTGTTAAAAAGGTGAAGTTCAAAGCATACCTTCAGCTAATTTAAACAAACACTTACATAATGTACATAGGTGGGCACTTGATACCTAATCAGTTATTTAGCAATATAAATAAAATAATTTGTTCGTATGGTTTGAGGCAGTAACGTGGCTAGAACTTGAAGTTATAAAATTAGTTATACTTCCATGTTTTGCTGAGCCTTAATATTGGCTTCTAGCTCCGCTTAAAAATAATTCCCATGCTTAACACATCAATCCCAAATTCTTGTTACTGTGCTTTATTTTGAAAAAAAATTTAAGGCGCCATAGGAGCGGATATAAAGGCACAAAAAACACGGCTATTATTAAAGGAAAAGTGATGACAAAATTCGTTTTCTGTTATATAACTTCATATGGTCAAACTGGATTTCCAAACTTAAACCCCCCCCCCCCACAGCCAAATCCTAGATCCGTTAATGATTTTATTGTTTAGATTTTGTCTTTCTTGAAAACATTGACCGACGCAGATTTGAAAAAGACAACGACAATTTATCCAATCAATCATTCTTTGTTCCATTGGATAAAAAGCTAACGTGCATTACGTACCTGTCTAACTTCCTCTACTGATCGTTGTATTAAGCTATAGCTACTAAAGTCCAATACTTATTATACGAGTAGATACTCATAACAATTCTTTGAACCGATTAAAATAAATTATTATAAATGAACTTACTTACCAAACTCCAAAAAAAAATTCTTATACCATCAATATTAATTTATAGGTGAAATTGAATTAAAATTTTTAATAGCCAGCCACACTTCCTCAAAACATAAAATTTTTATTAATTCTCAAAAATGAATTGATCTTAAATTTATCGGCCATTCCTTTAACTGATGTAATTCCGGAAGCCGCGTTTAACTGTTGTGTATAGCAAGTTTGAGTTTAATTACTCCCCACAAATAAAATTCCAATCAAATATAACTGTGCCTCCGGTTCGGCCCCCACCGAAAGATCAAAAGCTGGTTTTCATATATAGATACCCGTTCCCACTCCTGATGGTGGACCAAAAATAAAAACGATGCGATCCCCATTAAATCTCGTTTTATCATTTGGAACAATAAAAAATAATATAAATACAAATAAAATAAATACGATCAAACGCGATTCATCAATAAAAATTGATCCCCCCAGATACATGTTTAGATACATATTGGCCTGTTGTCTATGGCGATGTCGATGCCGCCGAACTCGAGCACCACATCACACAAAACAAAAACAACAAAAGAGGCCAACATTAATCTCAACGAGAGTGCAGGGCAAAACGTTTAAAGCGATTAAAGAAAATATTGATGAATCTGAGGAAAATTGATTGCATTGTCGGCGGAAGATCAAAAAGGGCCGCAACCTACCGCCAAAGAGGTTGTTTTTTGTAGTTTGAGTGTATGTGAGAGAATGCGATGCGCAGGGCAAATGTATCGGATGCAGGATCGGAGATCGGATACAAAGCGGAACAACAACAAACAGTGGATAGAACAAAACGAGAAGAGCACATTAATTCTTTGGGTCTGATGGGCTAATGTCGATGCATGTCGTATATTGTTGTTGCTATTCTTGCTGTTGTGGTTATCAAATTTTAAGTTTGAATTTCTTGTTTGGGTAGGAGATGGGCTAGAGGGCGTGTCAACACAAAAGCCGCAGGTAAATTATCATTTGGGGTTTGCAATGTCACACCTCAAACAAAAATGCATAACAATTATAGGTATAGTCTTAGTGAGCCTTTTAAGATGGGAGAGGTTATTTTTGGAGAATTAATATGTTTTTCAAGTTAGGTTTTTTTTCAGGTTCTGAGGAATTTGGTTTTGAGTCGTAATTTTATTTTTCAAAAATTAATGAAAATAAATGTAGGTAAAGCTTAGGTCATATTTTTTCAAGATTGTATAATAAGTTTTATACTTTATTTTGGGAAAAAAGTCGCAAAATATTTTCCAATTATTATTATTTAGTTGTGAATCCCTATTTTTTCTTTTTTATAAATATAGCTTTAGTGGTATATTGTTATGACTTATGACTATAAATACCTATTTAGATCACACAAGGATTTTATGTGCTAGGTACAAATTATACGTGCGCTGAGTGTATACTGATATTTAATTTAATACAAGCTGTATAATCTACGACCTGCATCGTGCCTGATCGGGAAACTATTGATTGCTCAGAACTTGGTCTGGGCCAGTAGCGCAACAATCAGTCACGATGAAGTGCTTGTTTTACCTCCTCGTGGTGGTCCCCGGGCAACTATTTATGTATCCCAATATACATAAATAGGCTAAAATTACAAGTGCGAAAAGGCCTAGCTTTCTAGGATAGGTTACGGAGGTTAGCATTCTCCGTAACTGAAATCAACCCGCTACCGAAAACAACACTACGCCTCGGATAATTAATGATAACTCGTTGACGACTTTTGGCTATTGTACCCGGACAAAGATTGGTTTCTGGAATGTGAAGACGCTTCTTGACAATGGAAAAGAAGGTCCTCAGAATGCCAGATTCCTGCAACTAGAGAAGGAATTCATGCGGTATAGGATGGACATCTTAGGGATAAGTGAAGTTAGATGGCTGGGTTCGGGGAAGTTCAAGTCACCAACCCGTAACACTGTACTATTCTATTCCGGAAAAACACCTGGAAGCGCTCGGGAATCTGGCGTTGGATTGCTGCTTTCCAAAACAGCTCTCAAAAGCCTAATTTCCTGGGAGCCTTTAGGTGACAGGATCCTGAAAGCCAGGTTCCGGACTAGAGTACGTCGCGTCACCATCATACAGTGTTACGCCCCAACTTTGCTCTCTTCTGACGAGGAGAAGGAGGCCTTTTATAACCGGCTGAGTGCTGCTTATGATAGCGTTCCACGAGGTGATATAGTTATGGTGATGGGAGACTTAAATGCCAAGGTTGGCAATGACAACACTGGGCTAAGGCATGTCATGGGAAAACATGGTGTTGGTAACCGAAACGACAATGGCGAACGATTTGTCGATTTCTGCAACGCCAACGGCCTTGTTATTGGAGGGACCATGTTCGAGCATAAGACGTGCCACAAAGTCAGTTGGGTGTCGACTGACAGACAAGCAACTTCCAACCAAATTGACCACTTCGCGATCAGCCGGCGTTTTAGAAGCAGTCTCCAGGACGTCCGTAACAGAAGAGGTGCTGACATGGGAATGGCCCGGGACCACCATCTGATAATTGCTACCGTAAGATTGCGTACAGCTGCAGTTCGGAGATCCCAAGGAAACACTCGAATGCCCAAGTTTAATACAGATAGACTAAAGGATCCTGCAGTGCGCCAACAACTAGGGGACCACCTTTCACAAGGATTGAACGCAATCAGCAGCACGGAAACCACATCCATCGAAAATCATTGGTGTGCTGTGAAAAATGTGTTCATATCCGGTGCTGAAAGTATAGTCGGCCGGGCGCAAGGAAGAAATAGTGCTTGGCTTTCCGACGAAACTTGGGCAAGGATCGAAGAAAGGAAACACCTTAAAGCTCGCATCGCAGCTACCCCAGCAGCAGGGAGAAACGAGCTTGAGTCTACGTACCGCATGAAGATGAGGGAAGTTCACCGTAGTGTGCGACGTGATAAACGTAACTACATCAACGCACTGGCTACAGAACCAGAAGAAGCCGCTAGTAGGTGTGACAGTAGGACCGTCTACAGAATTACCAAAGAGCTCACTGGTGTCCAGAGCTCTAAACAACACCTGGTTAAAGACACAAACGGATCCCTGCTAATTTCGGATGAGGACCAGCTCATAAGGTGGAGGGAACACTTTTCTGCGTTTTCGCAAGTGAAGTGAACCCTATTCCCACTGAGCTACCCGAAGTAACAATTTCCCGAATACGCACCGTACCCCCCAGTAAAGAAGAAATTATCACCGCCATCAAAGCACTGAAGAACAACAAAGCGGTTGGACTTGACGGTATTCCTGCAGAGCTCTTAGGAGCAGCCCCAACGACATCGAGCGAGCTACTGCACCCACTTATTAAGAGAGCTTGGGAAGCAGAGAGCTTTCCTGAAGAGTGGAAAAAAGGAATGATTGTCAAGCTCCCAAAGAAAGGAGATCTCACACAGTGCGAAAACTGGAGAGGAATATGCGTTCTGCCTGCAGTAGCCAAGATAATAGCAAGGATAATATTGGACCGAATTAAAGACCACCTCGAAGACACACTCGACGCCGAACAAGCAGGTTTCCGCACTGGATCTTCCTGTGTTGATCACATCAACACCTTGAGGATCATCATCGAACAGTGCGTTGAATATCGATCACCACTTCACCTGCTGTTCATCGATTTTGAAAAGGCGTTCGACAGTGTCAATAGAGAATTTATTTGGCTTGCTTTGCACAGGAGGGGCATCCCAGATAAATTGATTGCTATTATCAAGGCTACATATGATGGATCCAGGTGTCACGTTTTGCACAAAGGTAGGCTGTCAGAGGAGTTTGAAATCCAAAGTGGAGTTAGGCAAGGCTGTATACTGTCACCAATACTGTTCCTGTTGGTGGTAAGTGACGTACTGCACGCAGCTTTGTTAAATGGAAATGGAGGAATTCAGTGGACTCTGCAATCTCACCTCAAACATCTGGACTACGCGGACGACGTATGCTTACTCTCTCATAGGATCATGGATCTCCATCAAATGACAACAAGGGTGGAGAGAGAAGCAGAAATCGTAGGGCTTAAGATCAACTCGGCAAAAACTAAAAGGATCAGCCTTGGAACTTCCTCATCAATCCAAGTAAATATTTCTGGACAACCGGTAGAGATGGTAGAGGATTTCCAATATCTTGGGAGTATTATCTCTACGGGTGGCGGAACTGAACTGGACGTAAACAGCCGAATCAGAAAAGCAAAGGCTGCGTTCGGAATGCTGTCCAAAATATGGAGAAACAACTCTTTTAGCTTAAAGACCAAGCTACGACTGTTCCGCTCCAATGTTGAATCCGTTCTGCTTTACGGCTGCAGCACTTGGAAAGTCACTGAAATTGTCACTAGAAAGCTGCAAACCTTCGTTAATAGATGTCTACGAAACATCTTGAGGATTTTCTGGCCCAACCGTATCTCCAATGCCGAACTTCATGCGAGAACGGGTCAGGAGCCCATAGACTCCATTATACGAAGAAGAAAGTGGCAGTGGATTGGCCATACGCTTCGAAAAGGCGATCGGTGCATTGCATCTCAAGCAATGCAGTGGAACCCGCTCACACAGGAGGGAAGACAAGTGGGCCGGCCTAGAAGTACATGGCGAAGAACGGTCGAACAGGAATCGGCACGACTGGGGAAAAGTTGGAGAGAGCTGAAATATATTTCAAGAAATCGTACACGATGGCGCGTAGGTGTAGTGGAGGCCCTATGTCCCGTAAGGGAAACATCACGGACGTAATAGGTCCGAGGACCTAAGTAAGTAAGTAAGTGTATAATCTACACTTAATATACCTATCTAAATAATTCGACCAGCTTCAGCCGAATATTGTAATGTTTTATAAATCTCTTAAGTCTGCCAACCATCCAATTCTAAATATACAGTGTGTCCAGTAAATAATGGATAACTTTGCAACCGGTTATAGCTGGCCTTAAGGCCTTTCAGAAAAAAAATATAAAAAAAATATTTTCCTTGTAGTTTGTAGGTTTTAATTTTTTTCAAAAAAAAAAAAAATAAAAAAGGATGACATGCCTCAATTACTTGAACATAACCACCAAGGTTGAATGATTATTATTGTTTTTTTATTTTTATAATATTTTTGAATAATTGTACTAATAGATGTTATACCAAATTTAACACTTGCTCTTGCAGTTTTTTAATAATATTTTTCTTATTTATTTTTTTAATACAAAAATCAGTTTTTTTTTTTATTTTCACAAAAGTTTGACTATCACTTAAATAAAAAAAATTTATGAAAGCATAAGTGGCCAAATATTTTAGAAAGTTTTCTGTTTAATGTATTTTCTAAAATGGTACAAAACATGCGTGTATCTTTCAAAATAAGCAATCAAATTTGTTATTAATCTACTAAAGGAGCTTTTCTCGAATGTAAATAAGATACAGTGAATAGCCAATTTTAAAAAGTATGACGCTTGGTGTAAGTCGACCCTAGTTTGAGTCTGTGCGTTTTGTACCACGGCCCCTTCGCTTGTGTTCATGAGGGGTATACCTGTAAGGAAAATTGCACTAAAAGCGAAATGAGAACAGGATTTCTGGTCTTGAAAAAGATGCCAAGGAAATGGTCTACAATAAACCAATAGTATCCATTGCGGAACTACGTCGCAATGTTCAGGAATCTGTTTTTAAAATTAATGACCGCCAATATGCGCGTTTTCTTGAAAGATCTTCTCTTAAGAGAATGCGCATTTTCTTGAAAGATCTTCTGTTAAGACATACAGAGCATGTATCAGGGACAATCGACTACAATTTGACCATCTATTGTGATTTAATTTTAATGATTTAATAAATATGTACATACCTAATTATTGTAATATTATTTGTTTTATTAATAACGTTTCTCATTTCACTTTTAGTGCAATTTTTCTTACAGGTATACCCCTCATGAACACAAGCGAAGGGGCCGTGGTACGCACAGACTCAAACTAGGGTCGACTTAAACCAAGCGTCATACTTTTTATCATTCCACCTATTATTTACTTTAAAGAAACTTATTAAAATTGGCTATTCACTGTATCTTAATTACATTTGAGAAAAGCTCCTTTAGTAGATTAATATCAAAGGAGCATGCCCAAAAATTGTATGGGCGAAAAACCCAGAGTCGATTAAGAAAAGTCATATATGGTTTGAAAGGACATTTACTGTCAATAACAAATATGCAATCATTTTCTTAAAAAGTTGTCCCCGGGACTGGATATGACAATTTAAAATTTTTAAAAACACCAGTGTTTCTAAAGTAAACATTGGCATCATCTTCATATTGTGGTTGATTTATGTTATTAAATAGGTTCATCACAAGTCAATAAAATCAGCAGCCGCACAATATGATTCTGTCTTTATTCAGAAAAATGGCGGTTGTCACCCATACCGTTACTCAACAGTTTCGAAAAAATAAAAGTAGCTACCTACCCTAGCATGCTTAATGCCGGACAACAATTTGAGGAAATAGTATGTGTGTAAGAATAAAGAACAAATTATAAATCCTTCGCATACTGTTATACCAATGAATAATTAAGACCTGCATTTTCCTTACTATGTAACTTTAAAACTCCGAAATGATAAAGAAAACGGGAAAAACTAAGAATTGTTCAATGGCAGTGGTAAAATCCCGAAATATTTTTGTTTTCACAATTTATTCCGGAATTTGTTAATTGATTTCTTAGATAAGAGTACTTTTAATATATTGATAAGGCTAATAGTAATATACCAATTTATAACAGCTAACACATTTTCGCATTTAAAGAATGCAACATTCAGGGCACATGTATTTCCTCATATAGCTTCCTATACTATTGCTACCTAAAATACCAAAAGAAATATAGCGTCCGTCAGGCTTGTAACAAATTTTTTTTTTTTTTCGAAACCTTGTATTTTTGAGCATTGCCTTATGAAAATCCGTTTTTTCGAAAAATAGTTTTCGAAGCCTTGTCTTAAAAGAAACTTTGATTTACGAAACTTTTGCGGATTACCACGTGTCGAGTGGATATGTAGGTATGTTTTTTAATCAATACCTGTTCTCTTTTTTTACTGCCCTTACCAATGTTGTATACATGAAAAAACACCTTGCTATTAAAAAATAAATAAATTGTCATATCCACTCTCGGGAATAACTTTTAAAGAAAATTATTTTATATTTGATATCTACAGTCAATGCCCTTTCAAACCATATATGTTTTTTTCTTATCGACTCTGGTTTTTTTTTTGGCACTCTCCTTTGATTGCTTATTTTGAAAGATACACGCATGTTTTGTACCATTTTAGAAAATACATTAATCCTCTACTGCATACAACGCCATACATGGCTTTTAGTTTTTATGCTAAGATTTTTGACAGAAACAAAAAAAAAAAAACAACGGTTACTAGATTGCATAAGCTGTTAATTGTGGCTGTGAAACATGCTTTGTTTTGTTTGCTTGTATTTTTTTTTAGCTGCGAATACTTCAGTTTAAGTTATCAGTGTGCATGGTCACGTGTTTTCGGAAAATTTGCTAAATAAAACAGTTTTTTTAGAACATACAAGTAACAGTGGTTGGAAATATAATTCTTTTTACTAAATAAATATTGTGATAAGTATGAACTATGTGTGTTTTTATTTTTGAGTACTAACTAGGCATAGCCTAGAAAATGGACATTTTATCAAACAGCCATATATGGCCGTCTTTACAGTTACGAAAATATGCTTAAAAGTCATCATGGCATATTTGGCTTCTTATGCAGTAACGAAAAAATAACAATTATGGTTTTGTCGAACAGGTGGCTTTATAATGACATCAGCGAGCTCCGTTTTCCCAACAAAAAGGTTTTATTCAGTTCCCTATGATGGCTCAGAAAGTGAAGAAGAAATACCGGGATCAGATTACGAGGCAGAAATGAGCGGATCCTCGGAATCACCAGAGGTGGTATCTGAAACCAGTGACTTTGATTCTGAAGATGTCAAGCCTTTAGCTGGTTTCGTACCAAAAAGGACAACACATCAGAAGAAAGAGCAGAAAATAATTTGGAGTGATAGAGATCTTGGTACGTACATACAAGGAAGAAGATTTCCAATTTTTAGGAAATAGTGAGAGTTTGAGACTCCAGCTGAGTTTTTTTCATTTTTTTTTCACCGAAGATTTAATTCAAATGATTGTTGATGAATCGAACAGAAATGCTTTACAGAGCAATATAAACAAACCGGCCAATATAACGGTAAGAGATGTGGAGCAATTTGATGGCATTTGCCTGTTTATGTCCTTGGTGAAATTACCTTCAACAAGAGGATATTGGAGCTCAGAAATTGGTCAAAGTTTTGTTTACGAGACAATGACATGCAACCGATGGGAAGACATAAAGCGACATCTCCACTTTGCCGATAACGATAAGTTTATAAAGCGCGGTTTGCCCGGACATGATGACTTTCTTAAAGTAAGGCCTCTTCTTAGCAAAATTAGAGATCGGCTTCTTCTTATTCCAAGGGAAGAATTCCTTGCAGTAGACGAGCAAACGGTTCAAACAAAATGCCGACATGAACTTAAACAGTATAACCCAAAGAAACCTCACAAATGGGGTAATAAGAATCTGGTTTTAAGTGGGGTGTTGGGGTTCAGCTACGACTTGGATCTTTTCGCAGGAGAACAGAGCAATACATATCCCGAAGATGCTCCTGAAGTTGGTGGAAGTGGAAATGTTGTTTCACGTTTAACTGCTACTGTACCAAGACATAAAAATCATAAGATATTCTTTGATAATTGGTTTAATAGCCCAAAGCTCCAGGTACATCTGACCAAAATAGGTCTTCTTCCGTTAGGAACGGTAAGACTAAACAGAGTGCCAAATATTGTTGCTCCCACAGAAAAGGAAAGGCGAAAGAAAGGTCCCGGGAATATGATCGAGAGAGTGGCAGAGATCGATGGTGAAAAAGTGTCGTTTGTATCCTGGTACGACAACAAAGTTGTAAACATGCTATCAACTTTTGTGGTATGTAATCCAACAACAAAAAAAAAAAAAACGATACTACAGAAAGGAAAAAAAGTATATCGAAATTGACTGTCCAAAAGTTATAGATGTGTACAATAGACACATGGGAGGTGTGGATCTTCTGGATTCGATGCTTGGGCTTTACCGGATAGGAATCCGATCAAAGATTTCAAATTTCTTGGACCTTTGCGTAGTAAATGCATGGATTTTATGGCGTAAGAAAAGCGATGTGTACATGCCTCTATTTGACTTCAAGACGGCAGTAGCCGAGCATTTCTGAAAAGTTGGTAAAACGTACAACAAGAAGAAGGGATGACCGGCTTCCAACACAGGAACTCCAAAAAGCACGAGAAGAACTTTGGTCTCCAGTTCATCGACACAGACTTGCACCCAGCAGAAAAAAGCTAAGAAGTCTTTGGCGCGTCCTACTCCTCTGAATGAAGTCTGTAAAGAGTCAGTGGATCATCTTCCAGAATGGAAAAGCGCCAAGCAGCAATGCCATAATGATTGCAAATTTCGAAGTTTCGTATTTTGTCCCAAATGCGGTGTTTACCTTTGCTTGAACAAAGACAGAAATTGTTTTATGTCTTTTCATACTAAATTTTTTGTTATCCATTACATTTTTTTATTATTTATGTAAATATTGAAGCATAAAAATAAAAATATTTGAATAAAATAATCAATAAAAACACAAACTAAACTTTTTATAAAAAATCGTTACTGCATAAGACGCCATATATGGCAACGACTTTTTAGGTGGAAAAGATACTGACTGCATACAACGCCATATATGCCTACTTCTTTTTTTTGAAATTTTTTTTTTATAAAAATCTTAAGCAGGATGTCAAAAAAGTAAATCCAGCAAAAAAAAATTTTTTTAAGTGGATCAGGGTTAAACAGACAACTTTTTAAAATAGTTTGCCACTTATGCTTTCATACATTTTTTTTGTTTTAGTGATAGTCAAACTTTTGTGAAAATAAAAAAAACTGATTTTTGTATAAAATAATAAATTAAAAAAAATATTATAAAAAAACTGCAACAGCAAGTGTTAAATTTGGTATAACATCTATTAGTACAATTATTCAAGCATATTATAAAAACAAAAAAACAATAATAAATCTTTCAACCGTGGTGGTTATGTTCAAGTATTTGAGGCATGTCGTACTTTTTTTTTTTTTTTTTTTTTGAAAAAAATCATAACCTTAAATCTACAAGCAAAATATTTATTTTATATTTTTGTTTCTGAAAGGTCTTAAGGCCAGCTATAACCGGTTGCAAGGTTGTCCATTATTTACTGGACACCGTATTTTCATGAAAGGAAGTAATGTAAATAATTAAAACAAAGTGTTTTATGATTTCAGTAAAAGGGAAAATAGCATGTGATGAGTACAGAATACTGTACTCATTACATAAAACAATCAACAGTACTTACATTGTGACGAGTGCAGTCTTTTTGTACAAACTACATATTTATAAATTGGTTAGATTTATAAAATGAGTATAAGTGCATATGTATTTATGGAATGAGTACATATTTATGTTATATCTCAACATTTATGTAATGAGTACAAATTTATGAAATTAGAACATATTTATCTAATAAGTACCATCTTATTTATATAATGAGTGCAAATAACATCACTAACGACGCAGGTGTACTAAATACATGTTGGCACACGACAGGAGATTGATTTGAGTAGGTAATAACTTCCTTTCTATAAAAGTCGTAGATTGCTAAACATGGGGAAATTTTAAAGAGGGGGAAGGGAGATTTTAGTTTAGAACTTAGTTTCAGTCGCCCAGATGGAGCAGTCTTTTTCAAAGCGTATTTCTTGTCTGCAATCATATTTTTCAGTTGGACAGTCGATCGTTCGTGTGCAGCGTGATTTACGTCCACATTTCAATATCGCTTCCCTCAGTCCAGTTGCCATGCGAAATCAAATTCTAATGCCTTCCAAAGTACCTACAGAAAATGTGTCCACAATAAGAAATGGGCCTCAGAAAATGGTCTATATCCCAGAAAACGTTTAGAAAATACGAACTACATTTAAATAATCATACATATTCATATTAGATGCACCCACATACTAGATGGTTGTCGTCAATGAATTGTCGCCACGTGATATTAAAGTCAGATAACTCGCTAGCGAAATTTTGGCAATTTAATGTGAACAGCGTGCTCTCCTGATTTTACACCGTCTTATACGCAAAATAGTAAAATAATTTACTTTTTTTCAAAATATTGAATTTAAAAAAAAAATCATTTTATTTTTTTTTTTTATCAAAAAACATGTTATTTTGAAAATGTTTGTATGCAAAATTGTTAAAAATAAAATAAGCCTGTTGTATAAGAAATCTGGAAGGAACCGTTAATAACCGTTATTGTTAAATGTTTTTTTTTCCAAAATGCTGACCATATTTTTAATATTGTCTCGTTATATTTTTGTGAAAAACGTTAGAGCCATTTTTGATATTAATACATTTTTATATATTGGTGGTGTGGCAGGTACCAGTACCTACCTACCCTTATTTCTTGAGCTGAAACAAAAATTTCAATTTCTCCTGTAGGGAAAGGGGGAAGTTTGAATAAAAAACTTAAAAAATTTTAACGATATGCCTGTAAGACCTCAGGTCTTTTAAATGCAATGCACGGCACTAGTTAGAAGGAATAGGAGGAAAGGAAAGATTTTGTTGGCACAGTGGATTGAGAATTAGATGTTATTTATCTCATGAAATTCCACGGGTGGCATCCAGTTGAAGTTGGGAAATATAGAAAAGAATGCTACCTAGACTGGGGATCGAACCCAAACGTCCAGGTTAGCAGTCAAACACTATATCCACTGTGCCATTGCCACAAATCACTTAGTTTGTTTAGGCTGCAGGTCGAGACAGATTGACAGACAGAATTACGGTACCCACTCTTTTGCATACTCTAGCATCGTAATGTTAGGGAAAATGTTATCTCGAGTTCGATTTTATGTACGAATCCAAAACTTACCCTAAACCTATATCGAAAGTAAAAAAAAATATGATTGAATTTATGCACACACTTTTTTACATGACCCATACGCCTCTTATTCCAGCTCTACCACTACTGGAGCAGTTGACTTGCAGATCCTTAAATGACTCCTCTTAAACTATCGATTCTAGAACATATGAATCGGTATGACATCATGAAGTCGATTCTAGCGCTACCTATTATCTTTATTATCTTTAGCGGGACACTGTGGCGTATGCGCACTTTTTTATTTTATTGAAATTAGAACAAATAAATTGAACACAATTTCGCTTCTACACGAATAGTCAGTTTATGTTGTTAAAGCCAAAAAAAACGTGCGAAAGTTAATTTAAAGTCCTAACTTGTAAGCCGTCTTTACCTACTAGCCATCGTTAATTTATCAGCGTTATTGAATCAAAATGTATACCTTAGTTTTCACCCGTGTGATTTCTTACTATGATGGCTGATCTGAGCATGATGGATGTTTGCTTATAACGAGCTATTCTGTAGTGCTGATTTTGGGCAGGGTGGGCTTATGAACAGTTTTTTGTAATATTTAGGTACTTTGGCTACTGTGGAACTTATCTTGCGTCTAATCTTTATGTCGTTTTAACATTAAAAGAAAATACTGACTTTATTTTTTTTTATTTTTTTTTTTAAATTAGAATTTAGGAGAAAACTATTCTCTGAGTGTATGATCAAAAAAGTACCACCAAGACAAATATTTGCTTAGAAGGTCTTGTATTTTTGTGTAGGTTCTTAAAATTCTTGTGGTATTTAGATACTTTTTCGAATGACATGAATGCCGAATCAATCAAAATGTTTATGTAACACCGCAAATGAACGTCGCGTCGCTTCGTCACTATATTATGTTAACCTAAAACGCGTGCTTGATTTCATTTTTCTTGTGTAGTATTCACTGTACATGCATTTATTTATATTTACCTACTGATGATATGCAGGCTTACTAAATAACAACAATTTATTTAGCCGATAAATTAACATTTTGATGCATGACAAGGTGTGAAGTAGGCGATGAAGTGATGTTGTTATTTGTGTGCTCAAATGCAACCGGTTGACAAAATCACGATAATTGCATGTTAACAGCCAAACAAAATACATTAAAGCCGATTCCCTTAAAAAAAAAAAAAATAAAGTGAATGTCATTACACAATCCGTAAGGCAATTTACCTACATAAATACCTATGTATGTTCAGATATAGAAATATGAAATGCACCTACTTTTAAAATGAACTAATGGCAATATATCTACCTAACTAATTGCAAGATCACGATCGAGGTGAATCAATTTGGTTTGGCTTGAATTTATATTCGTTAACATAACAAATCTAAGACCCCCCATATAGTACTAGTGAGTGCGCATTTCATACAAATATTTCCCAACCAACGAACTGTAAGACGTTGCAATATTATCGGCAATTATTGCCATCACTAGTTGGTCATTTTGAATATGCATGGCTGGCCACGACGAAGACGCGAAGTAAAAACTTTGAGGGTGGCATTTTAAAATTAATTAGAACGGAATTATGTGATGAACAATTTATTTCTCAAGCAAATAATTTAAAATATGTACTTAAATTTAAACGTTTTACGTACAGTCGCAGAAATGAATAATGAATCATAGCTAGAAGAAATATTTTGATTCATGAAGTGGAAAATTTAAGATTAATGTAGTTTTGTATGTGTTTCTTAAAGGTACAGGAATAGTGGTGATTATCAAACTCAGAATAACTGATTTTTCTGTCGAGCATGATAACAGAAAATACACGGTAAAATGTGCAATTTATGTTTTTTTTTTAAGGTTCGCTCACTCCAGGGTTTTCTGTTACCCTTAAATTTTAAAATTAAACACAGTGCGAGTGGTAGGAAAATAAAGGATTTAAGAAAGGATACCGATGTACATTGGTTTTGGATGTTTGAATATCAAAATAGAAGACAAAAATAGAGCCGGCTAAAGCATTCCACATTCGAATAGTTCGGCTGAAGAAATAAATCTCTATACTTGACTGCGTCCGAAATTGGACTGCAAGGTCCGGTAGACTGATGTGCATTCCTTGAAGTCCGAGTATTACGATTGAATTGTTTTAGGATAGGAATGCACTGTTTGTAAATATAACGGTAAAGTAATGAAAGACAAGAAACATTGCGGCGGTGTTCAGGAGATGCAAATGCATCTTTTTATATCGCCTATTATTTTCATAGTTCTTCTTTAAATTTTATCCAATGGACTCAAGTAGGTTATTGGCGCATCACCTGCCCAAAATGCAATAATTGTATTCGAGTTCTGTGCGAATAAGGGATTTATAGATTATATAGCCAAATGAGAATGGGAGACAAATTTCTTGCATCGCCGAAAAAAACTTATAAACTTAGCAGCAATTTTGAAAACGTCAAATATTCCACAGAAGGTGGTTTGTGATATGCAATAAGTGAAAAGCACCTAACAGCTTTTCTAGTAGCGCCTATATATTTATCTATCATGTTTGGGTTATTTTAATGCAAATTTTTCGGTAGGTCGCTCTTTTATTTCGGTAGATGTCCTTTAAATTTTAATCGGCATTCACTTTTTAAGGCTTTTTTTCCTCCTTGTTCAGGGGGAGGGCGTGGGATTTATAAAAATTAATAGTCCTTGTTAATTTTCAACAGCCAAATTAATAGTTTCGAACCTTTTTAAGGTTTTTTTTCCTCCTTGTTCAGGGGGAGGGCGTGGGATTTATAAAAATTAATAGTCCTTGTTAATTTTCAACAGCCAAATTAATAGTTTCGGACTTATCAGAGTAAAAAAACAAGGGATACCGAAATAATGCACAGTGAACTGTGTATACTGCATATGTCATGTCGGCGGCAACATAATGGCAACGGCAGATACACTCGCTGTCAATTGTTTAAGACCACTATTTTCACAAAAGTTATTTGTCTGAATAAATACCTGTATGCAATATATTTCCTGAAAATTTGTTGATGATTTTGCTATAAAAAAGGTGGTTGTTGAACATTCAAAAATAATATAAATGATGGAGCGAAAGCTATGCAGCACTGCAAGTGTGTTATCATACGAAAAACCCAATGGAATGAAAAAAGGATTAAGTTAAAGGGTAAAATTGGAAAATTCATAGGAATTTCCAAAATTATGTGAATGGACTGCAAAAAAATGGTTATAAAAATCGCGTCACTTCATTGAGGCCATTCCAAAAATTTGCTTTGCAAAAGTTAATGTCAGCGATTTAAAAAAAAAAAGTTTAAAATATTTAAGTTAGGAGAGAAAACTATATTTTATCAACAGATGTTTTAAAGGAACTGGGGTTTTCATGCTGAGAAGTAGATAGGAGACAAAATAGAAGGAAGACCGCTGCGAGCAACTATCTAGCAGACACCGAAAACAATGGAAAAAACGAAAAGGACACCCAGCTCAAGAACTACAACAATTCGAGAAAATCGACTGATTTTGCGGCTAGCTTCGAATTCCAGCCTATTAGCGCTAAAAAAAAGGTACACAGTTGGGTAACTGACAGTATTTCGAAAGTTTTAGGGAAAATTAAAAACAGTGAATATCAAGCGTAAGAAACCGGTTCTACGGCAGCTACACAAGGAACTACATATGAATTTCGCTAGGGAGCATGTTGCCCGGAGCAAATCATGGAAATGGGTTTGTCTTTTCAGATAAAAAGAGTTTAATATTGAGGAAACCGATAATATTATAACTTTTATTTTTATGATTTAAGAAAAGAACAACTTATTTTGTCAAGACATCACAGCTGTACATCAACTGTTAAGGTGTGGGAGCTATTTCCTATTATGGAACAATTAAATTGGAGCTTTTATAAATACAAAAATGAACGGAAATAGTTACAAATGCCTGCTGGAACGGGCCTTTTCAAAGCTAAGGAATATTTTTGAACCTCTACCTTGGATATTCCAACAAGACAACATCCATATACCTACTTCCATGGCACCTAGAAGCTGAATTCAGTCGGAAATCGTTCAACTTTTACCATGGTCACCCTATAAACCGGACTTAAACATCATCGAAAACGTTTGGGCATGGCTATCTTGAAAATTTTACGAAGCTGGTAGACATTTCCAAGAAAAATACGGCCTTAGTGGAAGCTATCTGCGATGCCTGGATCCAAATTTTACTGGATTATTCGAAACACTGTATGATTCAATTCCAAACCGTCCACTAGAGCTAATTTCAAAAAATGGCGGGCATACTTTCTTTGAACACAGAAAAAAGTAAACATTTTTATATAGTTTTGTTCTTTTTTATAAGATTAAGATTTTTCAAGTGGCCTCAATCAAGTGACGCAATTTTTGTATACACATTTTTGCATCCCATTCTTATAATTTGTGAAATTCCTGTGGAATGTCCAAGTTGCACCTTAAATGTATCCCTTTTCATTGCAAAATATACATAGTATACCTACTCACAGATATCAAAAATTTCCAGGAAAAAGATTTCCTACAGGTATTTATCGAACAAAAACTTTTGTAAAAATAGTGGCCTCAAGCAAGTGAAAGGGAATGTATAATGTATTTGAATAAATAATAAATTTGTACAACTCTATTACCATCTTCTACGAAAACTGCTTATAATAGTCGACAAAATATTGAGTAAAACACTTGAGTAATTTCTAGTTTTTGCAAGTACAGGATGGCGCATGGTAGACAATAAATGATATTTTTTTTAAAAATCAGTAAAACGCAAATTACACTTGTGTGTTAATTTTAGTTGAAGCGCTTTAAATTTATATGAACCGGCGAATTGGCGGCCCTCACACTCAAAACATGTAATTTGCATTTATCTAAAGTTCTCAAGAATTCTTTCAAGCATTTTGGTACATGAATTTGCTGGATGCTGGTTGGAAAGATTTCGTTTGAGGGCTACCAACGTCTTATTGGACAATCGTTAATAACGAGGGACTTTAGGTATTCCCACATGAAAAAACCAGTTGAGCGCTGGCAACATTAATTGTCTTTGACTTCCAAATCACGTGGCGACAAATCTTGGACGACAACTATCTTGTAGGAGTGTAAATGAAGGTGTTCTTTAAAGATTCGTTGAATGGAACGTCTCGAAATGGCAAAAGCAGTCATGAAAGTATTTTTTTTTTTTTTAATTCAGTTCGTATTCTCTACCTCAATGTTTTCTCGGGTACATACCGTTTTCTAAAGCCCATTTTATTTGGAGGACACACTTCCAGTTATGCAATCTGGATGGAAATAGGGATTTGATTTTGTATGGGAACTTTGCTTGCGGGAAGAGATAAAGAAATGTGAACGGAAGTCTCGCTGAACACGAACGATAGACTGGAGATTTGAAAAATAAACACGCTGTTTAACAGACCACTCCATCTTAGCGACTGGAACTGAAAGCTCAAACAAAAAAATCCCGCTGCCCGCGTCTTTTATAATCCCATATCTAACAATCTGCCACCAATAGAAAGGATGTTATGACCGCCTCCCTGTACAGTTCCTCAGTGTTATTCTTTGCACTCATTACATAAATCAAATTTACTGACTACATACATATAAATGTAAGAGTACTCTTTACATAAATATATTTTCATTCATTTACTCATACACAATGAGATACATACACGTGAAGACACTATATCGGCGGCTTCGAAAGGAAAAACAAAATTTCCTTTGATTAAAAAAAGATTTCTTTGAGTGTAAATTGTAAAAGTTCTTTCCAAATTATAGTTTTCTGTTCAATTATGGTGGCGGTATAGGTAGTATTTATTGGATAAAGGTATAATTTTATAAGACACCTTGAGGAGGTCCATTTACCTCACTGAATAATTAATTAGCAGCTTGCACCAAAGATGAAAGGATTCTATTTGAATAAATCTTCACCGTATATTATTGTCTTTGATTTCAAAAAGAAGAAAAAAGCACTTTTCAATTCACATCTGGCTTCTAATCAAATCTACAACCCTTATGAGGCTAAGTCCAATTAAAATTATTCTCCCATGGAGTAAAAGGTATAGGCAAGGCAGTATATCTCTTTGATAAATTCTTTATCCTTTGTGGTGTAAATAACTTTTAACCGGACCGTTCGATCATATAGAAAATAAGGATCCTTTCAGTGGCGGCGGCGATAGTGGTGGCCTACTTAAGATAATTAACATCATAGGATGGCGTTTGAATGTCCAGTTCTAGTTCCAGTTCCCACGCATCCCTATATATTCTTAAAGGCTACCCTATCTATTGTGCATAATACAGAAGTGATATCCAATGTATAGTTTTTTTTTTTCTCTCTCCTTAATTCGTATCTGTTATCGCTATGGAGGGTAAAATATTCAAACCATTTAGAGAAAATCAAAGACTATCGACGGACACCGCCTCACACAGGTGCACAGTGGGTATCCAATTTAGTGTAAATGGACTCTTACAAAGCCGACAAAAAACAGTAGGAGTTCGACAGGGTAAGTGTTATTAGACGACTTGACGCCTCTGTTTTATTTTTTTTAATTTTTTTTTTGTATTCATAATTTCATTTTATTGCTTTTGGGTGTCGGTTGTGTTGGGTGTATCAGCAGTAGTGAGGAAATATTTTATGAGGTTAATTTAGTAGAAGGTTTAGGCGTTGGATATAACGAATCAATGAAATTGGCTAATTTAATGTTGTTTTATCAAAAGCCTTGATTTAGTGTTTCAACGGAAGCTGTAATAACATAAATTAATTTTTTAGTTTAGTGTGATTTGCATACGATCGATGCATCAAAACGCTATTCGTCACGTAGGATGGGATTAGATAGGGAACAAATCATGCGAGAGCGTGGAGTCTATTTCCCGCCGTTTAGGTGGGTGATTGGGAAATGTTTGTATCTAAGCATTATTTGTTTAGAGCTAATATGCAAACACAAATAATTCAAAAACAACTGCAACTTCTTTATGCTCTACAACATGCTACGACAACATTTTAAAAACCAAAATATTTGTCATCGAAAGTGTCTAGTTAGTAGGTTCGTCCAACTTTCTCCCGTTCAGGTTGTAGGATAATTTAAAAAAAACACACTAAAATCGTCATTGTGGTCGATTTCAATGTACACATTATACGATCCTAGTTCGCTTCGATTTTCGCGTCAGACAATAACAGCCGTTCAGAAAGGTGTGTTGAGGTCTTTGTTAAGGTGAACCACCTGACTCAGCTTGTTGACGAACCAACTCGAATACCGGACGTTACAGGTCAATCCACCAACACTCTTGGCTTGTTTCTTACCTCTGACCCTGATAAATACACTATAAGTGTATTATCACCCCGATGATGTGCCATCAGTTCATTGTGCATATCTGCAAATTTCTCATGCCAACAAATCCAGTTTAAAAAAAAAAACTCACAAGAAAATCGTTAAGCAATATGAGAAAGCAACCTTGGACAATCTCAACGATTTTCACAGCAGATATGATCACAAATTTAATTCTTTGTAGAATGAGAAATTTTATCCCGAATATTGTAAAATCTATCAAACCCAAAGAAAACTCGTAGTTTGATTCGAGCTGTAAAGAGGTTAATCCAACCCTACTGAGAAAAACCGGAAGCAGTTTTAACAAGCCAGGAAGACCTGTAACGAACAAAAACCAAATTTTTGCATGACCAAAAATTAAGGCAAAAAATACTGCAATGTCCCAATTGCAGTAAATTTTTTTTTTTTTTTTTATTAATTTTGACTATATGCCTGTAAGACCTCAGGTCATTTTGGTCATTTACAAAAAATATTCGAAACACTACTTCGTCTGCGGTTCCAATGCTCATCTTCAACGACACACCTACTGTCAGCTCGCAAGATAACGCCAAGCCAGTTTTCTTGCAGCACAGTTTGCTGTTAATTCGACGATGCCAGTAAGTGATAGAACTCCGCCTGCACTTGAGAGCGTAAATAATTTTATGGGACGAATCTTCTTTTGCACTTGTGAAATTGTTAGAGTTCTGAAAGATTTCGATATGCACAAATCCGCTGGCCCGGTAAGTATCCCTCCATTGTTCTGAAAGAGGTTGTGTTCTTCAACGCTGGCAAAACGACTGCGTAAACTTTTCCAACAGCCTGTCCCAAAAAAGGAGTATCTTCTTCACTCGAAAACTATAGACAAATTGCACTAACATCCCTTCTTTAAAAGGTCATGGAAACGCTGATAAATTTAATTTTTTATTTATGAATCTCTTCTCCTTTGTTTTAGATATTAACATTTCAGACCGATCAATAAAAGTTGTATTGGACGGTTTCAAGTCAGAAATTCACAAAATAAATGTTGGTGTGCCCCAGGGCTCCGTTTTGTCTCCGACTCTCTTGCTTACATTCATAAATGATCATTTGTCCATTAAATTGATTCGCTGACGACAGTAACCTCAGCTTCTCATATTCATTTTAAGATACACATTCATGTCCTTCGGATGTGAAATTTGAACGGCAGTGTTTAATAAGCTCATGATATTCTGAACGCATCAGCGAATTGTCCAATGGGGATCTAAAACCGTGCAGAATTTAATGCTTCAAAAACTCAATGTTGTCTACTGTCGTTAAAACGAAACCCACCCCCATGCCGGTGTCCATGAGCGGCATTTGTATTGAGGAAACCGAAAAGCTTTCAGTCCTCGATGTGTATCATCACAGACCACCTTCTGTGGAATATGATCAGGTCACATATTCTACGTCGCTAATAATGCTGCTAAGTGCTTAGGTTTTCTTCGGCGATGCAATCATATTCTGTCTCCCCTTCTGATGTGGCTGAAATCTATAGCCTTTATTCTTCCAAAACTCGAGTACAACTAGCATGTTGGGCAGGTGCTCCAATAACCCACTTAAGTCTATTGAATAGAATACAAAGAAGAGCTATGAAAATGATAGGTGATAGAAATATAACGGAAACATTTGCTTCTCTAGAACACCGCCGGAATGATTCTTGTATTTCATTGTTATAACGTTATTTTCATAAACAGTGCTTTAGCGAAATAGCCAGTTGCATTCCTCCCCTATAACAATTCAAAACTCATGCTTCTAGGAATTCCCGTCAGTTTACCCTTTAGCCCAACTTCGGACGTACTGTTAAGTACAGGGATTCCTTCTTTACCCGCACCACGCGAATGTGAAATGCTTTACCCGAATCTATCTTTCCCTCCCATTTAAAAATTCAGAACTTCAAAAAATCAAACCAATGTGCATCGGTTTCTCCTTTCAAATTCTGCCCTATTTTCTTAAAGATCGTACTGTGTTGAATCAAATTAAGGCTAGTTGTGCGTACACAAAAAAAATATATATTTATATATATATTTGCAATATCTACCCCTATCATTTTTATTTTGTCCGTGAACTGTTAATACCAATTTTATTAGAAAATATTTGACGTATTCTGAACGTCAGATATTTTCCAATAAGTATAAGCCCGGTATTAAAACATTTTTAAATATTGACACGCTGGTCTCGGTCTCTGTGTAGTGTAACTTAGTCATGTCTTTTCTCGATCTTGTCTCGTCATGGCCTCGGTGCTCGGTCTCTTAGCAAAAATCAATTTAGTGTTTCAATTGAGACCAGTCCAGTTTCTAGTCTCTTACTTCGTGTCATCAAGTACTTCATTTTGTTTTAATTACATTTTACACAGATTAATATCAACTTTGTGGAGCTTATTGATAATACACAAGGTATAAATATGTACATTTAAATGATGCTACGTTATAAAAATCTAAAAGTTTTCGATCATCTATCCTACCTCAGTTTTATTGATAAAGCATTTATATAAAACTAAATGTTCTTAATATTTCAAATAGTTTTGTTTCAAGCTCAGTTTACGATTATTCCTCAATCAGCTATTTCCTACAACGTGTACGACATAGATTGTATACTGTACATCCAATAATCATAATTAAAAAAAAAAAAATAACATCATTTGCAATTACAATTTTTACTTAACGATGTTGCTGATAAGTTAATAGCTATTCTCATTTTCATCAATAGACTTAAAAGATACACCTGTATCACTTTTTCATTAAAATTACCTAAACCATTTAATACTAGCAATTAGAGTTTAAATTTATCTACACCTGTTGAAAATAATAATATTTATTATAGGTATCTATAGGATTAAGGAAATCAATGTTATATGATGAAACAAACTAACAATCCAAACTTATACAAATCACAAAATGAATTATTGGTCATCCTTGGATGTGACAACATTTACATTTTTTTAACATACATTTCTAACCACTCATAAATTTAAAACCTCACAGTAATCAATTAAAATGAATGAAAAATAAAATAAAAATAAAAACAAAAATATCTCTACAATCTACTGGCTTTCAGTTAAGTGAAATAAAATGCCATATCTAAAAAAGCCATTAAATTAAATTTAATGATCTATCTACTATTAGTGGCATAGATATATACACAGAAGTTGGGTGGGCAGAAATATTTATACCTACCTATATACATAAACAATAATTATTCAAAATATTCCATTTCGTATATTAATTAAATTAATTTATTTTGCGCACGTACATATATCAAATAGGTATAATGGCCTTAAAGGCTATAATAAATAAATAGCTAGCTTCCAACCGCATAAAACTGCCACCATCACATAGCTTTATAGAAATCGAACCAAGTAACAACACCACCCATTTAGCTGTGGCCCCCACAAAAACGTATCCAATCAATTCATCAATCACAAAATCAGAGCTAATGGTTAGTTGGCCAGTACAGATATACACACACACACGGATAAAATAATTACGGATGTAAATTATGGATATCAATTTACCTATTCATCACAACTGGTGGAACATGAACGACCACATGAAATTGATGCCACAATCCGAAATGGAATCGAATCCATCAGTATACGAGTTATAGGTACCTAGGGGGAAGGAGTTCGTATTCGAACTAAGCAAATAAGTATTCAAAACACTTAAAAAGTTTTTATAATAAAGTAATAAACTTGTAGATATGTTTTCATAGCCTGGAGGTGTAATTTACTCGTGGTTCGGGGATCTAGAGGCAGAGGTAAACGTTTTCACCGCAGTCCGCATTATAGCTGTGCTGTATAAAGCAACTCCAACATTAAATGGCCGAATAAGAAAAGGCTTTTTAACATGCCATCGCGTCAGATTGTTTTGCTGCCTTCATTTCGAATTCAAAGAAAAATGATGAAGGAGACCAATATTCAAACGAACTATACAAACGGCACCGCGTATTGTTACTTCTAATTATCCCTAAAAAGTATGACATTGTAGGTACGAGTATGTACTTACCAATATCTATAAAAGTTAACATAAATGTATATACCTACATGAGTTCCTATTATGTAGACACGTCACGTATAGAAAGATAAATAAATCGGTAAATCATAGAAGCAAAAAAGTATCTGCAAAAGGTATGTATACCATATAGGTTTATAATTATTTAAATTTACCAAACCAGCAATTTCAGCCTATAACAATACCAGAGGTAAAATTAAAGTACATACATATGTAGGTATACGAGTATCTGATGTTCAAGATTGAAAAGGGGAACATAGATGACTGTTTCAAGTTCTTTTCAATCTTTAAAATACATCTACCTTTTGTACTTTCATATAATGTATGAACACATATTGTAGATAGGTTTCTTATAGGTAAGTACATAAATAGTATTTGCTAAGAGTTGTTTTTTTTTTTTTTCAAACACAAATTTATTGCCTAAGTAGTTTCTTGTTACTCTGGATTGGTTTAAAAAGATACAAAAATATCTTCAAGATACGAACAAAAATCTTAAACTAAAAATACAGTTTAAGTGGGCAATTAAGTTTTGTTTTAATGATGATTGAAGTTAAATTGTTTTGTTTTATAAGAAAATGGAAAAGGAAAATTGCAAAAGTAAGAGACTTGAAGATTATACTCGTATATGTAGCTATTTGCCTTAATAAGTAGCTATATCAGAAATATCTTAAGTGCGAATTTATGACTTTTCTGGAAAATTACAAAAAAAATGTCTGATGTCTGATTGGACGGGAGAGGAATCTCATTTTAGTGGCACTTACTTGTACATAGTTTGTTGTTTTTGTGGGAGTCTAAAAATGTAATCTCTATTTGTTTAAAAACCATTAAAAATGGAGGAAATAGGTATTTTTCAAGAACTAATTTTGGTAAAATAAAAGTCTTTTTTTGTAAAAAAAAAATAAATTAATTAAGTTTAAATACACATATCTAAATATCTTCGCTCTAAAAGAAAACCGGCATAACTCAAAAAATTTGATTCTTCAGAAAATGAGTTTAAAGTATTTAAGTCATACGATTTTTCATTATATTATTTTTTTTTTTAATACTTAGAATTTTTTTTTAAACATTAGATTAGCTACTTCGATATTTTATTTATTGGAATTCAACAAAATAAATTAAAAAAATGTATGACAAAGGTGCAAAAATAAATGATTTCTCAAACCCTTTTCTAATTAAGACATTTTTCCGGAAAATATGTTATTTACATAAGCTGTTTTTTTTATTTGGAGTTAGTTCAATACTCCATTGGCAAAAGGAAATAATGGCATAATTTGATAAAACAAATTGAGGTAAAATTTATTTGATGTGATTAGTCCAAAATATTATAAAGGAAAACGGCATAAGTTTGAAAAGTGCCATTTTATTTTTAAAACAAAACATTTTGTTTTAAATCATAAAATGAGTTATGAAACTGTACTTACTTTATTGCGAAAACTGGGCCAACACAAGTTAGTTCTTTTTTACTGCAAGTTAACGATAATTCCTTGGCATAAAACGAATACATGCCACTTTTACACATAAAAAATAACTCCGTTAACGTCGAAACTGGCAGAAACTAATAAATTATGTCATTGTTGATCATAAACAAACAATGAAAAGGAAAGATGTGCCAATTGGAACAAAGTCTATCTAGCGGGATTCCGAAGTGCTACAGAAATGTCAGTTTGACAGAAAGATAGAAAATATAGAGATAGAGTGAATTGGCATCATTGACTCAAAAATCGTGTTCTTTGAGTTATGCCTGTTTTCATAAACAGTGACGATATATTTCGCCTTCCAACCTGAATTCTTTTCTTCTTCTTCTTCTTCTTCTTCTTCTTCTTCTCTTCTTCTTCTTCTTCTTCTTCTTCTTCTTCTTCTTCTTCTTTTCTTCTTCTTTCTTCTTCTTCTTCTTCTTCTTCTTCTTCTTCTTCTTCTTCTTCTTCTTCTTCTTCTTCTTCTTCTTCTTCTTCTTCTTCTTCTTCTTCTTCTCTTCTTCTTCTTCTTCTTCTTCTTCTTCTTCTTCTTCTTCTTCTTCTTCTTCTTCTTCTTCTTCTTCTTCTTCTTCTTCTTCTTCTTCTTCTTCTTCTTCTTCTTCTTCTTCTTCTTCTTCTTCTTCTTCTTCTTCTTCTTCTTCTTCTTCTTCTTCTTCTTCTTCTTCTTTTCTTCTTCTTCTTCATTTAACTAGCAATTGTCATGATCACGTGGGGGACCACAACTCTCCACTCAACTGCTTCACCTAAGGTTCCACTTGTAGGGTTCGCCGGGTTGACCTCAGAAAACGTTGACAGGCCTCCCGGTTGTGGATTGTGCCATGTCTGAGGCCAACTAAATGCAGGTGTCGTTGCATTTGCTTCATCCAGGAGTTTTTGCGCCTTATTTCTTTCCGCGATAGTGTTGGAATGTCTTGTGCTATTGCCTTTTGAACTG
>OX439483.1:469999337-470138368 GCA_949320155.1 Melangyna quadrimaculata | reverse complement strand
ACTAATACCTATAACGATTTGGTAGGTACTGAAAAAGTAACATTACAATGAATTAAAATTCCAATTTCATGTTTACCCCCAAATAACCGTATTCCGTAGTTCTCATCATCTAGCTATGCATGAACCAATACCTACAAAACAAACCCTCGTTAAATTTTCAACACACTTTTTTCGGTGTCAAATTAAATTCCGAAACCTATATCTATGTCACCATATCATTGTAAATTACTCAAGAAAAAATTTTATATAAATTTCCGATTTCAGAATCAAATAAAAATTTCTTTTTTTCTTAACAATACCTAACTATGTACCTACACAACGAAGGGCCACACGCTATGCGCGATGATGATCGCCATAATTACCCGACCAGAACCACCATTGCGTTTGCGACCGCTTCTTCCATTGGCTAGATGCTCATTTTAAACACAAAACGCCTTTTTCCCATTGTTCCATCAAAATCCCCCTCATCCGTTGCCGTCGTGGACACCATCCACAAGCTTCATCATAAAGGGGATGGAAAGATGGAATACCTCTAACTAACTTATAAGTATCGCGCTCTCTCTATCTGGCGCCCAACAATACGTAGCATACGTATTCTATCTCTGTAACTCTTGCGCATTGGTTCTTCATACCAAATAACCGGATATATCTGTCGGCTGGTTATGGGAACGAGATGGAATGCTAAGTGGGAATCACAGACTTGTCTAGTTAGCTTGTGTTTGCTGCCGCAAAGCAACTGCCGCTGCTTAACAATCTTCAATCTAGTTGAGAACAGTTGATTGTGAATCGCCGTGTAGAGAGGTCATCATATTATGTGGATTTATTTTAAACTTGACGTGATATTGAAATAAAAAGAAATCATATTTTTTTTTCTTTGCTTTGATTTCTTGTGTTGTGGAACAAGAAAAACTTGTGTTGTGAGCTTTTAAATCAAAAGCTAAGTGGAATATAGTTTAGCTAAGGAGATACTTGTTAGTAAGCTAACTATAGTGACATCTAGAATATTATTAGAGAATAATAATTAATTGATTTTGATTAAAAAAAATTGCAATAATTCGATTGTGATTTTGAATATTAGAAATTCAAGAACGGTTTTTGAACAAAATAAGAAATAGTGAAATTTTTAAACAATATGCTTTGCCCACCGACTATTCGACCACCGAGTCCAGCTGAATCGGAAATATCAGTTGGTGCACCAAGTCCACTGCCGCATCATCATCACCACCATCTGCATCATCATTCGCAGCCACTGCAATTGACAGCTCGTGATGAGTACTTTCAGCCGTTTAAGAAGCTCAAAATGGAACGATCTGTGAGCCCGTGTGCCACCCAGCCGCCCCCGCCACCAGCAGCACCGATAGCCCTTCCGCCGCCGGCTATTACCAACCATCAGAAATCCAATATCGAGGGCGTGAAGAGCTTCTCCATTGCCGACATCCTCGGCCACGATAAGAGCTCCCGAAATGCAGCCACAGCAGCGGCAGCCGCCTTTCCAACACATCCCCAGCTAGACTTAGCGGCAGCCGCCGCAGCTCATCATCCGATTTTGATACCAGCAACTCAGATTGTTCGTCCGTGGGACCATTTGTTGGGGCCAATTCCGGCTGTGCGTCCATTTATTCCTCCAGCCTTACTCCACTATGAGCAGCGCTTGGCATTGGACTACCACCGCCAACTGCAGGAGCATTTCAATGCTCAAGCCCAGCTGCTGAGACACATGGGAATGGATATAATTCCGTCGGAAAGTGGCTCGGAGAGATCTAGCTCGGCCGCTAGTGATTGCTGTTCGCCGGAGATCGCTGCCAATCGGCTGTCAGGTGATGCACATCAACAAAACCATGGCGGACATAATCGTCATTCCACATCACCGTCGTCGCATGGAAATGCCCAACAAACTGGATCGTCAGCTTCTTCGTCGGCATCTTCGGCAGCAAATCAGGCTGCAGCAAATAGCAAAACGAAACCCAATGGAACTCCTTTGGATGCACTCTTTCAAATGACCACCAAAGACTTCAATGAATCAGAAGGTAAGTTCTAGAGAAATGTATAAGATACATACAGATACAATGTATAAGACACGACCGCGAGTCCCCAACCCAAAATTAGCGTCTGAGAGCCTGTTGGAGCGACGTTGGCGTTAATGTAAAAGAACGTTTTGGGTGGTTTTCTGATAACATACAACTTCCTTAACGTTAGGACTCTGATGTATGATTTGAGTCGAGGTTAACACACGCATTTTTCATTATCATAAATTGTGGAATTAGTTTTTTAAATAATTTTCTTTAATTTTTAAATTTTTAACCGTAAAATGACTCGTCGAAACATTAAAAATTTGAATTTTGTATAATAGTTATATTTATCAATTGTATTGCATGACAGAATCAAAAATGTTTGCTTCTTTATAGTTTTTAAAGAATAATTCTTAAATGGCGCCCGAGTGAGAATTGATAAATTGCGAAATATACATAAAAAGCAACTTGACTGTGCTATTACCATGTTTCAATGGAAGCATTTGATGAATAATAGATGTTTATAACACTCGTAGCTTGTTTAAATAAACGAACAAAGTCGCTCACTGAAACTATAAAAGTTTAGCTTTTCCGTGGTGCTCAATTTGAAATAGAAATTTCTTTAGTCGTTAACAGATCCATAAAATCTTAGCAAGAAACGATTTGAAATAAGGATGAATGTTAGTAATAAATATATTTTATACTCGTAGGAGAAATATATTTAACTGACATAGTTTGTCTTTGCTTAAATTGGCATTAATATAGGTTATTTCTGAAGAATTGTATTTCTTGTATACTCTTCACTAAAAATTCCATAAGGTCGATCTCGATATATATTATTTTATCCATACAAGTAAATAGATCAAATATGAACTTATTCTACCAGTAGTTATACTAAATTCTTGAAATTCGAACACACAAAACGGTGATTTATGCATGAAGTTGTTAATTAAAGTAGGTCTCACATTGGGCGCCATTGTTGGTTTTATGTAATTAGTGTGGAAGCAGCGTGCATTTCATCCCGTGAATCAATTTCACGTATCTCCATCAAATAACTAGCAGAAGTTGTAACAGACTGACTGAAGAGCCCACTGTTATACCTTGGGCAAAACACAATAATTTCTGGAGTTGAGGTCACTTGTCCTTTTTATTTGAATTACATTCATTCACTCAACTTCCTTTATAACTAGCAGAAGCTTCTATTTGAGAACTTCCTTATCAAACACACTGTATCGTATTAATCTATCGCATTTATTAGATTCTGTTACAACTAACGCTGTGTTTCAATTCCATTTAAATAATGATTAAATTTGATTTCTGGATTATTTTGTTTGAAATTCCACTTTGCAAGTAAAACTTTAAAAGCTATTTAAATCCAGTAGATGAAAGGGCTCAAACATCACGTTGTTCGTCCAGAAATGCATAACCCATTGGAGCAAATTTTAACCAAAGTTTTCTTAAGTTCATATCCTACCTCAGAATTAATGGATTCGAACAAGGTTTTCGAAATATCCTTGCCTAAATGTCACGAAAGCCGTTGAGTGATTTATTAGGTTTTATATGTGTCGTTTGAAGAAATAAACCAAAGTCAGGCCTGACAAAAATCAGGATTGGTGTTTAAAATAAATTGGTAGCTCTCTAAGCAACAATGCTTCACATCTCACTCTCCGTAAGTGCATTGACAGGGAGTTCCACAGACTCAGATGACATTGACAAAAAACTGTATTTGCGAAATTAGGCAGGAATATCGCGGGACTTTCTTAAATAACCCAATTGTATTCTATAAAAAGGACTGTACATGGGTGTCCAAACCAGTTTGGATAATATTAAATATGTAGTAATAAAATATTTCGGAAGCATATGAGAGATGATCAAGTGAGATATATTTAAAATTTGCATTAAGAAGCTTGATATATGATCAAATCTAGAAAATCCATTAAGCTTTCATTTTCTCTTTGCATCACAGTGAAAAGAAACCTCACATCCGTATGCGAACTAGGCAAATAAAGCGTTTTGCCTAACAACAAACGAGTTTCCAGAGGAGTAAATTATACTAGGGAGGACTACATCATACAAAGTACGCCGTGAACGTTATTGAACAACATACCAAGTTTTTTTGCAGTTGAAACATAGAATATTTGTACGTAAATTATCCCAATATAAACAGGGAGACTATAGTCAACGTTTAATGCATTGATAACGTGATACTTTGATTTCAGAGGATTAAGAAAAAAACCATTATATGAGGACCCGCGCAAAATTATTTCAAGATATTAATTGTGTGTTCATAATATTCAATGAACCAAAGAAAACAGCTTTTGTATATTTGCACATCATCTGCATTTTATATTGGAGAGTTCATTATTCTATAGTGTATAGAAAAGAAGAGGTCCCATATTCGAACCCTGAGGGACAACTCTAGTGTTGCCCGGGAAATTTGATATATTATTAGTTATTATAACCAACAGAACTTGCTTGCTTTCCTTCGCGAAGAATTGGTGAAAATAGACGCACTGCACAAGATAACAAACCACAAATATCTAACAGTATTTGGCATAATTTAGCATCATGGTCTACAGTGTCAAATGCTTTTGGAGACGTCAAAAGGCACATAAAATGTGACTATCCTTCAGATGATATACACAGCACAAATGATTAGGTAGGTTGAAGGGGATTTGAAAGGAGATACCGAAGCACATTTGTTTTGAATGTCTGAAGATCACAATAGGAGGGGAAAATTGGGCTAGGTAGAGCATTACGCATTCGTGTAGTATGACTAAAGAAATAAGCTCTCTATTTAACAGTAAACATCCGAAGTTTGGATCAAGGGTAAACTTATCATCCAATCACGCCTGAATTCTTCACCAATATTTAAAACTACAGAAGCTTGACTGCTAAGAACTATAATTTACATAAATAATATTAACTTTCGCCTTGTAAAACACAAACACCGTTTTACAATGTTGAGTTAACTTAATATTATTTTTGCATTGTTGCATGGTCTTCCTTTTAATGGTAGATGCTGAAGTTCATTATGTAATATAAAGTAAATAAATTGGGTGGCACAAGGGCTCGTGAAGAACCAGGGCCTAGTGACTAACAACTCGCAACCTACAATTTTATGCCGAATCCGAACGGCTAGACGAGAAGCATTTATTCGTGACAAGTGATACTCTTGGAGGATTTGTCAATTCCTCGCAAGAGGCAGTAGCCCTGAAAAACACTTTTTAGTTTTAAGGTGGACGAGGCTGGGAAGGGAACCCAGACATCCAGCGTGACAGTCGAACGCACTAACCATTACGCTACGGGCTACTACTATTATGTAATAAGTGATGTTCATTTGCTCTATAGGCCAAGTATTGGTTTCACGTTAAAACAAGTAGTTGCCTTTTTTTTCGTACTTGTATGGATATATTTTTACTTAAATGAATATCAATCAATATTATAAAAATTAATAAAAACAAAAACAGTTCTTTTGTATTTTTAACTATGTCTCCACATTGTTTGTATTTAATAAAAAAAAATCATAATTTTATTTTTAACCTTTTTATGATTTTCTCGTAAACGGTGTATACACAGTCAACTATACCGACGTGGCATATAACGAATACAGTCAACTCCACTCAACTGCAATCCGCTTAGCTGAAAGCAATATTCCGGACACTTTTTGAGATTTTTTACACAAACTGCTTCGCATAGCTGAACTCCGCTTAATTGCAAACTGCGGATAATTGAAATAAAATTGTTTGCCTTAATTGAACATTTTTCACTTATTCAACTCTGCATGAGTGAAACGACCGTTGAACGCTGCCATCAAATTTTAAATCGAACATACTTTTTGAATTTGGAATGTCAAATCTGAAATGTTCAAAATCTCATTTCTTTTTTATTCCTTCCTGGTGTCAGTCGTTTCTTTTAAATTTGTTTATCTTGTGGCTTATCCTCAAAAATTTTCGACAAAAAACGTATGGCCGACGCAATCTTTGTGATTAAAAATGTAAATATGTACCTTTGTTGCTTGAATTGTTTCATATGGAAATATAACTATTTTGACACAAAACAAACAATCATACCTATTTTTTTTTTTTTTGATTGTCATGGCATTTTATTTGTTTTGACAGAACTCCGCTTATTTGAAACAAGATTCAGCTATCCGAAGTTCGGTTAACTGAAAACTCCGCTTAACTAAAAAAAATGTTCTGCAACTATGGTGTTCCAGTTAAGCGAAGTCGACCGTAATTGCTTCTGACAACCATTTTTTTAATCATATTTCGTTGGTTTTCATACTATTGGTATGATTTTAACAACTTGAATTCGTCATCTATAACGGCTTGTTGCATAAAAGGATGAATTTCAGACAAAAAATAATTCGGTTTCGCCGCTTACAAGGACGGAACGAAGAAAAATACAAACAAATCGTTAGTAACTACGAATTCAAGCCCCTTTAAACGTGTTCGAATATACTAACATTCCCTTCTCTGTGAATAACTTTAAATAAGGTTCTTTATTATTCTGTTCCTAAAATTTAAAAGCATTTACCTATTAACTTTTATTTCTAATCAATCATTTATGTGGTAATAGGAATATAATGACGGCTTCGTTATTGCGATCACATTCGGCTGGTACCTTGGCATAGTCACTTACCTGTGTTGACTGTAATAATATTATCGAACCATTACTATAATCCCTCAATGAACATTCTAGTTTATAGATTCAAGAGCAAGTAAGTGCAACCCATTCGTGGATTTTATTTAAATACACAATCAACTCATTTCTCTCCGTCAAATATTATTTCTGACGAATCGGCGATAAATCTATTCAGCGGGACCTAAGGTACACAAAGCCTTCTCTATCACATGGTCTTATATAAGAATCTCGTAATGTGATATTTTTAACATGGTACGCCAAAAAAATTGTTCGTCAGAATACTGTCTTGGGGTCAGTTCGTTATGCTTAACTGCATGGCAAGTAGAACAAAGAATAATAGAATGTGGAAAACAATTCAATTTACTTTGAAATCTAGTGGCCTCTGTTTTTGTAATAATCGACGCGCACTCAAGGGGTTGGTACTACCCTTATGTTCCCCATGTAAAACACAGTAGGAGCGTTAGCAAAATAGGATGGGGTTTATTAGGCTTTCAATTTCTGAATACCATAATGAGATGGAAAAATAGAGTAAGGTATAATATTCACTATTCGTGTAGTGCGGCTAAAAAAAGAATCCCTGTGCTTGACAGTACGTCCGAAATTGGGATCAAGGGTAAACTGATGGGCATTCCTAGAAGCGCGAGTATTGCGGTTAAATTGTTTAAGGGGAGGAATGCAACTACCTATTTCACTGGAACACTGTTTGTAAAAGTAGCGATAAAATAGGGAAATACATGAAACTTTTCGCCGGTGCTTTAAAGATGTAAATGTTACTGTTATGGTTTTATTACCTATCATTTTTAAAGCTTTTCTGGATAGTATCCAAAAGACTCAAGTAAATTGTAAATGAAATTCCGAGAAAAACTTTTGAGAAACATTTCCACATTTTTACTAACGATAGCCCCATTTTCTTATTAGCTTTTCATTATTTGCAAATTAAATTTTCTCTTCGCAAGTAACGCAATTAGTCTAGAAACTTTTCAATATTTGGGGATGCATTAAACTCTCAAAACCTCGTGCTCGTATCGAATCAAAATTTTAAATGACATGCCAAAATATGCCATACTGAGATCTCAATCTTTTTCTTCGAATTAGTGTTATTATCTCTGTCAAA
The DNA here is from genome assembly GCA_949320155.1 of Melangyna quadrimaculata. NCBI lineage: Eukaryota > Metazoa > Arthropoda > Insecta > Diptera > Syrphidae > Melangyna > Melangyna quadrimaculata. The sequence continues at coordinate 470,130,598 of OX439483.1, read as the reverse complement.
TTAATATTCTTACTATATAAAGATATTGACTGGCAACAGCACATTAAAAATAGTTCCAAGAATCAATAAAAAAAAAACAAAAACCGACTGAAATTGACCATATCTGAATTCGATCCATTTGGTTATTATTTTAAGTACTTAGGTACATACTTACTCTACATCTATCAAACTTAAGTATCCATCTCGTGGTCTTTAAAATTTTCTTTTTCTTCTTGTTATCTTTCAATTGTTTTGATATTTAGCAGAGACACACTGCGCGGCTACAGTACGACCTAAATAATGTAGGTACCTATGCTTCTCAAATTTCAAATTTTTATCTCTCTATTATACCCTTGAGTAATAATTCAAACTATATTCATCCATATCTTAAAATTATACAAGACAAAAAAAAGGATCATTTAGTCCTTTGTGACATGTGTGTTTACCAAAACAAACCTCCCCTTACTTTCACGAAAAAAAGGTCCTTAGAGAAAAAGGCAAAACAAATCACTTACATGACTTTTGTGGGACCATTTTCAGGTTTTTTTTTTACAGAAAAACCTCTATAATAAGGTTATGTTTTAAATAACAGTAGATAGAATACACACATATGCAAGTCTTAATCGTAATTGGGGTTTTCAAAAACCAAGAGACAACAATACCTACCTACCTACAAAAAAAAAATACCAAACGAGGACAGAAAAACAGGTATTTATACATTCCCAAGACTACGAGGTGACAATGCAAATTAAAATTTTTAAAAATAAAGAGACAAGCAAATAAATTAATTATAACAAATTGCCAAGAATGTGCACATAATGAAGCCACAAGTTAATTATTGGGCCATTTGACTGGCAGCGTCAAAAATTGGAAATACAAAACATCAAGATACTTTATTTGCCATTTCACAAAAAAAAAAATCAACGAAAAAACAAATACAAAATGTGTTCATAAATCACGAATTTAATTTTGTTTTATTATTACTTTTTTTTTTATTTTTACTGGCAGTTCTGTGGCATGGTGCAGTATGCGTAGGCAGTTGAGGTATTATCGTTAGGTTGGTAGGTACGTCAAGTCTTAAAAAAAAATATTCATGACTTCTGTTTCAGTAGCTCCATCATTTAGCTCATATAAGATAGGCACAAAAACCAATACATCATAATATATGGAAGATATTATACACTTTCGCCTCATTAGTTGAGTAATAACATTTAATCATTTAAAAGGTCATTAGGAGCAAAACTGAGGGAATTATTACAAAGATACACATTTTTTTGGAATCTATAATCAGACACAGCAGACAGCAATATCTACTAACAAAATATACGTATAGATATAGCTAATTACAAAGTATTTTGTATCTCAAAGGTTGTCAGGTGTGCGTTTGGTGGGCGTTTCAATTGGTGGCTCTGGCTATATACACGGTTAAAAATATTGCATTCAAGTTTGGTAGTGGAAATTTTGTAACCAGTGTGTATTTTAGTTCGATTTGATTAAATGAGATTGATTGGATAGTATTTGTTAGATAATGTTTAATACAGAAAGATTTTTATTCCAATCACTTTTTAATTATTAATAAATTGTTTTTAATTTCTCAATATCTAATATTTATGAGCATTTTGATAAATAATCAAAAAAATCTGAGACTGAAAGAGAAACAAAAAATTGTAAATTTTACGTTTATGCTATTTTAAGAGTTTTTTTTTATTAAAAACAAGATTCATAACCATAGGACAAAAATCACAATACATATAGACTTTTCCAAAGTGTTTGATGTCTTAAACTTGAATCGGACTTTAGAAAATAGAACACCTATCAAAGACTCGCTTTTGTATCAAAAAGGTAAAGATATAGAGCATAAACTGTTAGATGGATTTGCTTCAAATTTGGTATGCAGCACTTTTATATTACTATCTAGGGCTCTAGAGTAGAAATTCGAATTTTGGCTTTATCTCATCTAGAACGGGAAGTTGCCATACAAAGATTTCGTTTTTTTTTTTTAAGCTGCTATGGTGTTGATTAATCTTCCTACACATAATCTGTAGAACATATTTTCGCCAACAGAATCGAATAACGGAACAAGAGTTTTAGGTTTTTTTATGAGCAAAATTTTATGTTTTACTTGTTTTGAGATATTCTCGAATAGGTATCTACTCATTGGATTTGTTTTTAAGTTTATCATAATTTTTCAATTCGGTACTTCTAAGCTTGTAACAAAAATAATTATAAATTATGAATGGAGCCATTGTAACAGTCGCTTGACGCACTGTCAAAGTTAAAATATACGAAAATAGTACACAGCAGCGCCTCAATGAGAAGCTGTAGCTGCAGCGATCGTTGTCGCCAAAGTTGAATAATTTTCAACGTTCTGCTATAAGTCGCGCTACTTTTTGCCATATCTGTGGGTCTGTTCAAAACACTGTATGAAAACTAGCCATTGGGTTCGTTCAGCACATTGAGTTATTTTTTCTTTATAATACATTTATGTACCTATGTCAATTCGAAGAATATCATTGAAATAGCTTTTAGCAAAAACCACTTAAATAATAAGCTGAGCAAGTCGCAAGAACCAATCTAATCTTATTTTGTTGCAACCTTTTTTAAGGATATAAATACCAATTTTACTATATTCCGCTTGTTCTAAAACTATTATTTTTTAATAATAATATTCACCAACACCTATCATCAGCAATCAACTACTAAGCATCAAGTAACAAATTAATTATTATAACCTTGTGCTTGCAACTTTATATATGCAAATATATCTAATAACATTTTATCAACTAATTAGCTAATTTTCATTTAAATAATAAAAAATTGCAACAAGGTAAATAAAACAGAGATAGATGAAAGAGACTATCGTGATATTAAATTTTGATTTTTTTTTATAAAATTGTATCCAATTCCTATACGTAGTTATTAAGGTGGTCCTTATTTAGGTCATTTTCTTATTTCGAATGATATACACCCCCCTTCTTTGTTCCAAATTAATTAAAAAAAAATACTGTTAAATTTCAGCTCATTGTACTAACGTTAACCCGGCCCCCAAGACTTCCGATGTTTTATATGGGAAATCCCATATAGGATTTATAAAAAAAATTTAATTTTGGAATACATGAAGTCATTTCTGTCATGTATAACATTTATTAAAAGTAAATAAAAATTATATTTCTGTTTAAATGTCTATAAGTAGGGAAATAACTTTTATACATTTTTTTCTGATACATTTTTATAAACACGACAAAAGTGAATACATGTGTTCCAAAATTCAGTTTTTTTTACCAATCATTACCAAAGTTCAGAGATTTCATAGTAAGATTTACAAAAATACATGGGATTTCCCAAATAAAACTTCAGAAGTCTTGCGGGCCGGGTTAACGTTAATACATTATATTGAGCTACAATTTTACAAGATTTCCTTTTTTATTAATTAAGAACAAATTAGACTGGTGCGTCATTCAAAATAAAACCTTTATAAGGACCACCCTATTAGGTATTCGCAGAGGTTTTTTAAATTCAAAATTTAAGCCAATCCAAAGAACTTACATTATATACAATATAGGTGATGTAAGATCTGTGAAATTGGCTCTATGTTAGCTTCTAGGAGCATGAAAATTCAAAATAAACGGCCACCCTTATCTAAAATTATGCGCATTTATGATCATTTATTAAAGTCTATACAAAAAAAGTAATAACCCATCAAACAGATACTTTTCCTCTTTACTGCGACCGTCAAACACTTATGTATAAACAAACCTATATATTGTGCCTAACTTACATGATTGCCCTCACGCTACTAATTCAATTAATGAAATCGCGTGACGCTAAAAACTTTTTACGCTACAATCAATATTCTGTTAATAGAAAAATTCTTTAGCAAATTGCAATTATAGATTAAAAACAGGAACGCGTATCTGTATAGCTTCACTTGTACTATGTAAGTTAAATAGGTCTCTAACTAAGCTTTATTCGATAGGAAGGCACTGTACCTATATTATACATACGTACAAATACGTAGCTATATGTTATTTAATTTGAAGTTAAGCACTTGACAGTTATAGTAGCTCTTAAAAAAAAAAAAATACTTACTTCACTCATGTTAATTACTTAACTAAATAATTGATATCCAATTAAAAAAACAGAACAGAACACCATCATTAATCATGGTTCGCAGAATGTTTTCTTTATTTAGGTAGATACAAATAACAATAAAGCAGTTGCGGTTTAAGATAAGAAACTCGAGCTTATACTTTGTCATAATAACACCATCGTGTTCACAGACAGAGTTGCAATATTTTTTTCAACAATTACAAATAAGCCCTTATATTCTTTATATTGAACTAACAAAGTGCAGGAAAAATTATAAAATAATCGTACTTGTGATAATTATTAATTACTATACATGGTTTGAGGTTTGAAATAATTTTTGTTGGAATAGTTTTTCATTCGTCACGTGGTAATAACCAGAGATGGGGACGGGAGACGATCAAAGCTCGAGATATTATAACAACGCAGGTATGAGGTTTGGGTATGTTATTGGTATCCTCTTAAGGCAACATGGTTACAATGGATGCGTATTTTAATGATCAGTATATTACCTCTACATATTTTTGTCTGACATAGACGTCAAAACTAACAAAAGTACATCTTCTTACGACAATTGTTACTGTGTGCAGTGCACTTGCACACATTTCGTTCTTAAGGTTCAATAGTAGTTTGTATAGTCGAAGTATCAATCAAATTAATTTTATTTCGTTCAAGTATTTGTTAGAATTGATGGTGGGCAGGCACTGATGAAAATTGATTCATTACTTTGAAAAATTAACACCAACTCATTCACTAAAACCACCGGCTTTTGACTAGCAAAAAAAATAAAGAATTCTTCAAAAAAATGTTCCTCAGAATCTACCTGTAGCATTTTGGCAGCCATCTTGAATTTTCTTATTTAGAAAAAAATAAGCTTAAGTTTCACAATGATACAGTGGCGTAGATAGGGGTGGGGGTACACGCGGGTCAAGCCTCCTTTCATGAGAATGTAACTCCAAGGCTCAAGTGTCAACTATTGGAATGTATATGTTGATTTAAAAGTAGGTACTTAAAAAACTCTAAAGAAGAATCATGATAAGACTTTAAAAAAACTTCTTTTAATATATTGAATCTAAATTCTTAGCTTTGGACAATTTTCGTGAAAAATATCCGATTGTCTAAGAAATGCTGGATAAAATGAGAACCTGTGAAAGTGAAAAGATTTGAATATCGGTATAGATTTCGATTTTTTCGAGTAGTTTACAGGTTATCAATATGAGATTTTCACTCATGTCCACCTTCTCTCTTAGTAAAACTTCCTCTATGTCGAATTTGTCTCTAATTCGATTTTTTTCGACATATTTTTCCATTCTCCTCAAACTCCCTCTAATATTCTTAAGCTAAGCGCGCATATGCAACTTTTAGTCACGAAACAGTTTGTTTGCTAAAATGAATATATGAGACATGCAAAAACTATTCAATCAACGATTGGAGCAACGGTTACAGTTTGTGTTTTGACACAAACTAAACGATCACCCCAAATGAGTTGCTCTGCTTGTATGGTAGATATTCAGCACTGCAGACGAGCTTCAGTGAGGAAGCACAGATATCCGAATTTAAAAAAAAAATTTTAAACCATCTCGGTTGATTCAAAAAATTATAACTTCGATTATATTGCTCAGATCTTCAATGTTAAGGTCTTTAATACACATGAAAGGTCGAGGTACATTCTGTGTAAAAATTATTGAGGAGGGACAAAAAATTTCATACTTAAATAGTGTTAAAAGACCTTATCAATTTGATTTTCCATTACATTTTTGCATTAAATATGAGTGTTTTTTATAATGCGAATTCTATATACTACTGAAATACATCAGCCAAGTAGAAGACTTAGCATTATTTAATTGGACTTGTTGAATTATTGATTCAATATAGCTTTTAACGGCCTTTAGTCCATAAAAATTGGCGTTTCGTGGGCGAAAAAAAATGTTCGCTGTAAAATTGATGTAAGCTGGACTGAACTTAACAAAAATTTCGTCTTGACAAGGCCCTCACTGTCAACTGAAGAGTCCAAGTGAGAACGCCGGGACGAAACGCCAATTTTTATGGACTTTTTGCATTAAACCTTGATTCGGCCAATTTATGAGGCTTATAACTTCAGTTATATTTGTTGGATATTTAAAAACAAAGTACTCAATTTGTGTGTACTGCTGAATTTGAGTGTAAAAATATTTGTAAAATTATGCAGAAAATCATATTAAAAGGGTGATTGAGTGAAAAATCAATTAGATTCCTGACATAATAAAATTTAAAAGTTGGTAAAGAAACTGCTTATGTCATCGGCCATCGATCAACTAGTGATTAAACTATTTTATTTCAGTAAGAGCTGCGGAAAATTTACTCAAAAGTGTTTTATACCGGTACAAATTGTGTGGATATACCAGCGATACCAGGGACCTTACACATCTAAAATGCATTTTAAAAGTGCATTTCGAAATGATATTTTACTGGTGTTAGGTCCACGTTATCACTGCTAGGCCAGGCTACAAGGCTTGAGTGATGTAAATTTGGAGCCGTATAAAGCTATTTAAAGGGGTTATTTTTGTTATGCATTTTAGTGGTGTTGGGATTATAAGTTAAAATACCAAGAAAAACGAATACGTGCTTTTAATTCTTGGCCTATTTTCGATCCCTCTAAGTCGATTTTTTTAGCCGAAAACACCCTATCTCAAATTGCAGCTCGTGTGCAACACTGATGCCTGTTTAAAATTGAACCTTTTTTAGAAGGATAAACACTTCGGAAACTTTGATGACTCAATCCAATATCACAAATTATTTGAAATATATGGAATAAAATATAAATATTAATAAATCTAACTTTCACCCCTATTGTGATTGTCAATTACTGATTGAAAGTTGATAAATATTGAAATTTTGCATTTTACAAGGCAATTTATTCAAAATCTAATCAACAATTCATCGATCTTTGCCAATTGTCTTGTAATTAACGACGGCCTCAATGACCAAAACTTTTAGCGGTTGGCTTGTATCGTATTTCAGTATTCATTAACTATCAATCTATGATTGACAATCGCAATAAGGGTGTTGATTTATTCAAGAACTACCTATTAGTCAAACTAGTTTGGATATCTCGTGAAAATTCGACTTAGAGGGAGTTGACTGTAAATAAAAAAATTTCATCAGTTTTTGTACGATGACCTGTTCTCCACAACCACAATCGATATAATATTTAGTTTTTTGTTTAAAATAGCGAATTTGGGATAAAGTGGATGATATACCTGCTATATATTTTCTAGGCAAATCAATTTAAAAACTTCTTAGAGTATGCAAGTGCAAAACAAATTGCAACGAAAAACTTGATGAAATGAATGAATGGTGTCATCAGAATGTCAGAAAGTATACCTAAAGTGTTGGTCCAAGAACATTGTTAGAGTCCTGGTCACGTGATGTCAATTTCGTCAAAAAGCTAGCTATGTGTTTTGTATCTAATTTCTTTTTTGATACAGATGCAATCATCATTTTCCTGATTTATGTTGCTGTCACACATTAATTATGAACTTTTTGATGAATTCAAAAAATATTTCTCTAGACTCATGATGCATAATTTAGCTTAAAATAATTAAATAAGTAGGTATATTTCTATCCTAACTCATCATAAAACATTTTAATTCATTTTCATCATCAGATATAATATAAAATATCTAGCTACCTACATAAATATCATCAGCATCACAACAAAGCAATAAAATTTCACCTCAATGCATTTTTTGTATATGAGGCTATATCTTTTTTTATTTCCTCTCGGTTTCGTCGATATTAAAAGTTTTTGAGCACAAGCGATTAATGAACTCTTCACAACTCATTATAAACGACGAATGACAACCCAACTAATTAATGACACAAAACATTCACATAAATTTTATTTTCAAAATTATTATTTTGTTTCCCCCTCATCAGATACTCCGTGTACCTACATATATATGAATAGAAATATAGACGATCCCTGATGCAACATCATCATAATGAATGACTAATAACTTCACAGCTCATATATGATGTTCCAGATACTATATTGATATTCCCACAGGAATATATGTATGGTCGGGAATCGTACAACCCATATCAATCATCATGTGAGCAGTGAATCTCCACTGATCATTTTATTATCATTTACATATATTTGTCAGCGGACTAGGGTGATAATTTATAGCACATCACATACCAAACAACATATTATGTTGCTGCAACATTGTTTGCATGTTGATGATGATGTTTTGGCTTGTCATCAGGGCAATTAGATTTTTAAGTTTATTAGGTATACATGAAAATGGAGTGTTTTTTTTTTTTGGTTTTCAGAGCGTTTTCAAGGCATTAATAGATAGTGAAAGTATCTGCTCGCTATATAGAAGTTGGTTTAAGAGAAATTATAATTAGTATTGGAGTGTGAATGGAAATCAATAAATTTTTGGTTTATAAAATCAAAATTAGTGTGTGATGTGTTTTGTAATTTATATATTTAAATACAAAGTTTTTAAAGAACCATTAGGCATCATGAACTTGAAATATAAACAAGAAGATTGATAAAAATCAAGCAAAAGTGAGCACATAGTGAGAGTCACATCAAAAAATCCAGTGTGCCATCCACTGGTTTTTCGATATTTCATCCTTTAAGTACCAAGTTTATTTAGTTGTTCTGTTTGCATTTAACATAAATGAATATGTTAAAATAGAATCATTTTAATTTATTTTTAATCCTTATTTTATTTCAAAGTGGTTACTATTTGATTTTAACATGAATATTCGTGTTATTTTAACAAGAAAATTTGTTGTTTAACTTTAGCCGTTGTATGGCTCTTTTGATATGAGAATAATCATTAATCATTTTGATTCAACAAGAATCTCTGTTTGTTTCAATATGAGAGCCAATATATGAATCAAGAGGAGGTTCGTATTTAGTATTCCAACATGAAAATCAGCATTGATTCAACAAGAATAAACGAGTTACAATAAGATGCTGATAGTTTAAATTAAAATAGATTTGAGGTTACTTTAACATGTCTGCTTATTGTTTTCGCTTCTGATATTATAGAGAAAACAGTTTTTATAATAACTCAAAACACCACTGATACAAATATTAAAATATTTTGTTTGCTTATTTTATTCTAATCTCGCATAAATTTCTGCTGCTGTGAATGTGAATACAAAATGTCAACTATTAACAAATTAATTTCTTATAAAAAGCTTATTCACTGCGAGAGACAATTAACAAACCATTAAAATGAAAAATACAACATTCAAATATATAATCGGTTTTCTAATGCTGATCAGTTACGCGAACCGCGCAATAAGTATTATTTCTCAACGTCAATTGTGTGTGTTCTCTATGTCGTATTAGAAATATCACGACTTTGAAATAATCTTTTAAATTTGAATTGCCGCTATTAGACTCGCACTTAACTGCAGGTAGTCGGAATTTCGCATTCGCACAGTATCACCTTAAGCGGTTTTCGATTAATCAGCTTCCATAGATTATTAATAAACTCTAAAGACATTTATCTATACGGTCTTTTCTTAATGAATTGAATAATAGGTAGGTATAGATACTCGTACTTACTCGAGACTTCGGATTCTAATTATTGAAAGAATTTTTTTTAATAACTATACACACTACACAATAAAGCGTAACTAATTTATGGGCGGCAAACCGGGTGCGAACAATGACAGTTCATAACGACAAGGTAATGAAATGGCACAATGGCGGGCGTCTACGTCTGTCTGTTGTTGTAATGCAAATAAAGGTTCTGCGCGTTGTTGCTTGTTAATTTTAATGCAATGTATACCTACACCGCTACTCCTATAACAACGTTTCAGTTAACTGCTTCTGTTCAATGGTCCAGCCAACATTATGGATCATGTCACAAGGTTCGATGATCATTAATCAAATTTAATTGTTTTCAAGTTTTATTAGAAAAAAAATCCAGACGATTAAATAATATGTGCTTGTTGACAAATTAGTGGCTTTTTGCCTTGTAGAATTATTGTAGATTGTGTTTTAAGGTGTTGGTATGGTGCATATTATTTTATGTTAATTCAATGCAAAATGTCGGATGTTAATTAATAACAATTATATTTTAGATTAATAACTTTACAAAGGCATATATACATATGTATATGATGCTCTAAGAATTATTGACGAACATTTTATAAGACAGAAAATATGATTTAAATTATCAAATGGTGTGAATGATGAGCAGTTAAACTGTAGACATGATTCATGAGCTGAGAAAGTTTTACCTGCCCGCTGTTCATGTGATCTCAAACACGTTTAGGAAAAGATCTTTTCCATTTTCAGTTGAAATAATGCGCGGGGTTTATCAAAACGGAATCGTTTCTATTTCTATTTGAGAACTTTTATTTTTCATATATTTTTTAACATAAAGCTAGATATTTTTAAACAAAAATCTAGATCGTGTGGGTTGACTTGAGAATCGTAGAAGAGGGGGCAGGGAGGGGCAATTTTAAAAAACAATATTGACTCAAAACAGAAAATAATTTATTAGAAACAACGTCGTCGTATCTATTTTAAATGCAAGAAATTCCTTCCTCTGGGGTAAAGCATTCCACATTCTTATTGTGCGACTAAAGAAATATTCTCAATACTACGGTACGTTCGAAATTGAGCTCAAGGGTAAACTGATAAGTGGTTGATCCAGGGGGGTGGCTACAGGGGCTAAAGCCCCCCCCCCCCAAAAAAAAAAAAAAAAAAAAAAAACTTATTCCTAAAATTCATTGAAATATAGAAAGCAATAATTTACACGTGCAGATTCTTACATTCGTCTCAAATATTGTTAAGCTGTAAATTTGATGGGAATCAGACAAAATAACGAGATTGGGGCTGAACAATTTACATTTTATGTAATTTTTGTTTTCTAAGCTCCAAAAGAATTCGGTTGGGGCTAAAATCTTAAGGGAATTGAAGCAAAAGGAAAGTTCGGGGCTACGAATAATGGACAGAAAATTGGGACGAAAAAACCAGCTTGGGACTAAGACCTGATAAGAATTGGACAAAAAACTTGGTCGCAATCTATTCCCTAAAAACTTAACTTATACCAGAGAATTTTTGGGGCTTATCTCTGGGGACTGTCAAAGTACGAATACGAAGTTGGAGCTAATGCTTGAAGAGATAATTGAAAAAAACGGGTTCGCGGCTGAACAGAAAACAATTAACATGTCAAATTAAGCAACAATTTACCCTAAAATTTAAACAAAACAAATGTAGTTGGAGCTAATAACCGATTAGAAATTTGAGAAAAACGAGGTGTCAATTTTAGTGTAATTGTTTAAAACAAAAACGAATTGTTTCTAGCGGACAGCCAAGGGCTTGTATTTCCAAGGTCGAAGTCAGTTATATGCACAAAACATTTTTGGACATTATGGAGATACATCTCTGGTCCAAGATCTCTAGTCAATGAGCCAGATTCCACAAGCGTGAGTTTAACCTGTGCACTAGGGTGGATCGTTTTCAACATTTTTTGCCAAATTACTGTGTGCAACTCATAGTTTATGCTTAATGGTTTTCTGATTTTATCATTTATTTTGAGTCGCCCTTGGGAAAAACAAAATCGGCAAGCCATCAAAAATTGGTCTTTTTTCACAGAAAAATAAGAATTAGGGACACGAGTAGTTGGCGAAAAAATACAAGTATTTTTCACCATGGAGGTAGGGGTCCACCTCCTTCCGTATAGGTGCGAGGGGAACTTTTTAAAAAATACGTAAAAATGGAAATAAATCATTTAAAAAATTATTTAAAAAGAACGGAAACACTGATAATAAAGAATGGTACACTTTTTGAAAGCTAGAAGTCTGATCTTTTATTGAGTTTTTGAATAAAGTTTTTTCTGTTAATAGTTTTCGAAAAAAATATTTTCAAACTGAAACTTGAAAAAATATTAACTGATATTAACTGATGTGGAATTATGTTAGAAATTGGCTTAAATTCCTTATTTGATAAGTGCTTTTATTAATTCTTCATCAACCACTGAAAACCAGAGATGACTTTATGTCTTCTATTTTTTTAAGAAAATCTAAAATCACGAAAAATACTAATTGTATTCAATCATTTTGTTTATAAAATTGACCGTCCTGTCTATACTGAAAGAGATAGACGCCCCCCCATTTGGTAAAAAATACTTGTTTTCGGTCCCTCTACAAGAATCCGTTATTTTTTTGTCGCCAAATATTCCCACCCCGAATTTATAATATATCATTTTTTGTGAAAAACTACAAATTTTCTATGGCTTCCCAAATTTGCTTTTCTCAAGGGCGACTCAAAATAAATGATGAGGATAAGTTTAGAAAACCATTAAGCGTATACTATGAGTTGCCACAGTGATTTGGCAGAAAATGCTGAAAACGATCCACCCTACTGTGCACTCAGAAAATTATGCAGAAGCAAATGAATATTTGAAATCCCTTTATACTCTAGAGTAACCTAAAAATAGAGCGACATATTTTTTGAACAAGAATATAAAATTTATGCAGCATTCAAGCTTGCAGAGTTAGGGCGTATGCAATTTTTTAGAGCAGCTTTTTCTTATGTCCGTCTTGAATTTTTGGCATTTTATTTTGTAATCGCCAAAATGTTGTTTTCTGTGCTTTTCATTGACAATTCGAACAAAACAGACACCTACTCTACTAGTTGATTTGGCTAGTTCACCCATATGAGATCCCCAGAGGGTTCATACTGTCAAAACACATATGAGCTTTTGCCAGTAAGACCTCTCAAATATCATTAGCATTTTTGTCTGAAACTTGATCTCCAAGCCCCCCCCCCCACTCCACAACCAAATCCTAGACCCGCTACAGAAACTGATAGCACGAGTATTACGGTTAAATTGTTTAGGGGGGGGGGGGGGTATGCAACTGACTATTATGAGAAAACTGTTCATACAAATTGCGATAAAACTGTGACATTGCGGCGGTGTTCAAGGGATGTAATATTGTAGTCAAACACTGAAAACCTGATGGTTCTAAGACTTTTATTTTTCAAAATAATTAAAATCAAACAAAATCTAAGCAGATGATCAACAAGTTGCTAAAATGGTTTTCCGAGAAAGATGGTTCATTTACGTTTTAATCTCAGTCATTGACTATATAAGAATTGTAGTAAGAGAATCGAATAAAAAAAGTACTGAATTACGTCCAATTTGTAAGAAAATTGGTATGCATTTTCTGTTTCATTTTTTTTTTCCAAAATTTTTAGTTTGAAGATTATTTTTCGAATATCTGTTTTCTGGATTTCAGGAACTAAAAAAAGGTTTATCATGGCATTGTTAGTATGTATCACCGTTGCTTTTTTATAATTGTATTTTCTGTTTTAATTCAATTTTTAGAATATTTCCCCTTCGCCTAAACGGGGAGGGGGTGCAGACTCCATCCTCCTATACGATTTCTGTACTGTTTCGACCCAACCTCAAAATTTTTTGTTTCTAATTTATTTATTATTCAATAATGTATTCATTTAATTTTTATTTAAATAAATTTGACATCAGCCCTGGAGCTGAAGTCGACCTCGATATCATTTTGTTAGCAATTTGAGGAGATTGGACAACGCCATAGCTTTTTCGGTACTACCATTTATTGATTCATTTTAAATTTTACTCCCACTTATTAATCAAATGTATGGGTATTAGGTAGTTGATCTCTAGTTGATTTAAGTTTCTAAAATAAACAAGAAGTCATTGACCTTAGGTTCAAACATAAAACTTCTGTAAGAGCAATGATTGGACCTCGATTTTGATTGATTTACAACTTTCTCAAAAAAAAAAAAAAAAATACTTTTTCTCCAATTTGTGTTTTTCGTTAGGTACTAATATTTCTTTCGTTTTATAACTAACATAACATAGACAAAACTTTTGATACTATCATCATTCTTCTATATTACCAATTAATTGATCTTTTAAATCAATCTCAGCCTCCGCATATCTTGCGTGTCTAATAAAAATATTTTTTTGTTTTAATTTTTAATAAAACACCTGTCACATTGATAAATCTGTTTTTACCTAATTAATATTATAATTTTCTAAAATAAAAAAAATACACAAAAAAGCCCACTACTTCACCTTTGCATAAATTTACAAAAAATAACTAAAGAAAAACAAAGAAAACAACTAGAAATCGAAAAAATCCATTAGGCTTGGTTTCTTCTTTTTTATTTCCTTCACCATCTTACTTAACTAGCTATATTTGTGTGTTTATGTATATGGAAACTATATTTCACACCTTGTATAAAATATCTTATTATCGAATTTATTATACATTTTAGCTTCTTCTTTGCACGAATACTCAAAAGATGAAACAAAAATGATGTAAGATCAAAGGGTATTCACCGCCGCCGCCGTTGGTATTTATCTATTCTTTTCGGTATTTATCTCCGCGTCGGCGTCCCCGCCGCCGGTTTCTAAGGTCTATAACCATCATACTTAAACTTCTTTTCTGATACCCTTTTAAAGACCAAAAGATGTAGTATTATTTTTTTTTTCTTTGAATTCGATATTAAACGGCTATAAATCGAAAATATGAATTTATACGTCTAAGAAAATTTGTAATTCGATGCAGATATACCACAAACTATTTTATACAAAAAAAGAGCAATTTTAAGTCTGTTATATTTTGAAGGGAAAAAAATGTCAAACAAGTAGAAAATCAGCTTCTCGTTTTTTGTCTCCGCTTAGTAATAAAAATAAATTAAAATCGAACATCGATCGGTTTTTTATTATTATTTTTTTATTGAATTCTAATGTTCTCGCTTAATTTACGCATTGAAATGCTTTTAGACAAACAACTTGTCAACGCTGGTATATAATTTTGAATAGTTATTTGGCAGTGCTGGATCGAGAAAAGTGCATAGGTGGGGCCTTTGTTTCCAGGGCTTTCCGCAGAATGAAGATGTAATTTAAAGGTCTAGATTTCGTCACTTAATCGCTTGATGCTGCATTTGCAATAGTCCATTGAGTGCCCCTCCCTGGTACCTTCATCTTTTGATGCTCTTGTGTGAGAAGTTTGTGCTCAACTGATGAGTAGGTATACCTGAAAAAGAAAACAAAATTGGGGAGCCGTATTTTACATTTTGAAAAAACATTTTGAAGGTTATATCGTTAAAGATGGACATTTTATTACGTTTTTTTTTGAAAAAAATTCTTAGAACACTTTTTAACACATAAAAAAACAATTCAAAAAGAGTAGAGATTTTATTTTCGAATTTCGGTCATAGCTTTTGATATTTTGAACATTGAAGTCCAAGAACTTGCACAGAGTTCAAAATAACTAGAAAAATGTGGAAATATGGAACAAAATTGGAGCAATCGGGAGCGACCCGGTAACAACTTGAAGCAACTTTTAAACATATAACAAATTCAAAAATGTGGGCTGTAAGCCACTCATTTTATTGTTCTCAAAAGTCTTCAACATAAATAAATTTTTTTCAATTCCCTAGCCGCTCTTTTTGCCCTTCTTTGCTTTTAAAAGAATTTATTTGTATTTATATTGGTGCAACATTTTTAAAAATTGTTTTCATAGTTGAACCTCTTGGTAGTTAGTAGTCAGAAAAATAGCTTATTTTGAGCTTTTTTGAGCTAGGAAATTGACATTAATTTTGATTGTCAACGTTTAGATGCTAGAATTATCAAATTTCATTCATGCGGATTTTTTTTTTAATTAATTTCAATAAAACAAAATCATGGCAATATTTCACATACCAAATTTGCTAGATGATTAGACTTTCATATTTAAAGATATTCAAAATTAAATTCGATTAAATTTTTGGCGTTGATAATGCTTTTTTTTTCGATTTTACAACCCACATTTGAACTTTTTTGTGAAGTCTGCATATTGAAGACAAACAAAAAAGCAGTTCAGTACCGTTGAATTCTACGTTTTCAATTTTTAAGTGTACCAACATTTCCTGTTAAAAATTTGTCATGATGGGAAGTAAATTTTGGTGCCATAGCTCAACAAACTGTCACTTTATTCTCATTATAAAATATCACAAAAAAAGTTGATCCTTCCAAAAAAAAAAAACCCAGGGCGCATTTAACAGACCTTGCGCCTTTAGAGAAACCATTAATTTTTAAACAATGGATTATCCAGTACCTACATACATATATAAAGACTTGGAATCATATTGAATATAATTGTAATTGGGAAGAAATGTTTTCTTGGTAAAGGAAGTAATGGAAAGCTTAAATTCGATTTTCCAACAAATCAACGCACTGCACCTCCACCATCTAAACTTTTGTAACTGATTTCCATCATTATTTTTGCCGGATAAGAATAGAAAAATAATTTTGTTTTTAACGATAGATTTTCTTATTATACGCACAAACAAAAATTCGAAAAAAAAATATAAGGGCCAGTTTGTTCACAGTGGGTTAAATTTAGTATGTGACTTTCATAGGCTTTAATTAACTAACGCTTATCAGCCAAAATTGGCTAATTAGTTATATCCATGATTAGCAACTCATTCTTTGAATTTTTTTATTTTTTTTTAAATTTGATCAACAAATACATTTGAGGATTTTCTCGTTCCACTAATCATGGATTAAAGATGATCAGCTGTGAACAAACTGACCCTAAGACTTGTCAGGATATGATCGTTTTAACATCGAAAACGGGAGAGTAGATTTATAGCAACAAAATTGCTATAAATCAAAACGATCCTTGATTGTATTATTTCTAGAGAGTCGAAAGAAAAATATTTAACCCATGCTTAATGATTCTTGATTTATGCTTTGTAAGTGACATTTTTGAAAAAAAAAATCACAATTTTTGAAGATTTTTTGTTTTTGAGATACATTTTGAAAGTTTATGATTTTTATCTTTTCGAGGGATACGTCTCAAAATCTAAAATTTGGAAATAATTTGTTTGTTCGTATTAATTATTCGTGTGAAATGTGGATTTTCCACATGCCGTCGCAGTCCATTAATTTTAAACTGCTTGCAAGGAAAAGTCCATATTAACCTGAAGATCGTGATTGCAATTCAGTAAAGTTATATAGGTAAATATCAATCTTACTAGGAAGGTCTTATGAAACTGTCTTTCAATAGGTATGAACAATTTTTTAAACAAAATTTAAATACTTACTATTAAAATAGCTTAAATTCAAATGTTCCACCATCAACCCTGGCAGGTTTTTTGAAATATCAATCGTATTTTTTATTTATATTTGAGAAGAAAATGGGTTTGTTCAATTTTTAAAATTTGAGTTCTTGTAACTGAACATTAAAAGTGTGCTTACCAATATTGTAAAAAATGGGATTGGTGATTTTTTTTGTAACTTAAGTCGAAAGAAATTTAATTGGCTTTAACTCGGTAAATACGCAAAATATAAGAAAATGTTGCATATTAAATTTTGAAGAGCGTTGTCTTTCTGTCACAAACGATTAAGGCTATGTTTTCTATAAAATCAAAAATCGGGATGTTATTCGTGAAAAAACGACCTCAACTTTAAATCATAATAGTGGCAATCCTGCAGAATGGTTAATTGTTAAAAGTTCGAATTTAAGAATTATTCCAATACTAAATAAAAGAAAATTTTTCGGAGATTTTACTTAATTTTTGCATTTACAAACAGCTTCTTTCTTTTAAACTAAGCTTTCAATGGCAATGAAATCAACTCTCTATCGTTTTCCGTTTAGATAAAATGTTCTCGACCTCTAACATAAAGGTTTTATTATAATAATAATTTTATCTATATGCCTGTAAGAACTCAGGTCTTTTAAATGCAGTGCACGGCACTAGTTAGGAGGAACAAAAGGAGAGGAAAGACTTTTGATGGTACAGTGGATGGAGAATTAGATGTTAATTATCTCATAAAATTCCATGGGTGGTGGGTGGCATCTAGTTGAAACTGGAGAATATAGAAAAGAATGCTACCTACTGGTGCTTGAACCCACACATCCAGGTTAGCAATCAAACACTATATCCACTGTCCCAATGCCACCTGCAAAATATATCTGAGACTTATCATCTTAGCTGGTTCAGAAATTTGTGAAAATAGCCAAAAATTGACATATAAGGGTCGGCATCTCTATGCCTTTACTACATTTCGCTAGGCATCCCATGTGCAAATTGATTGTTAAGACAATACCTAAAAAACTGTGTAAGGCCATCGTTCCTGACTAATGTAATATTTTTTTGTGTCAATGCGTCCTTCCATCAGAATAAGCTTTATAGGTATAAAAACATTTTTGGTGCCATTTGACCCCAACTGTCAAAAATTTAACTGACATTTTTACAAAATATTTTTTTAAATGCGTTTTGAAATTTTCTGCACAATAAAGTTGAGGAGTCCAGAAGCCCCAAAAATCACTTTGCCAAAGGGCCGCTCAACACACTTATCCACCCCTGCACTGTTCGATCCAATCAATTGTTAATTAATTAATTTTATTGGCATTCATATCTCTTTTTTGATCTTTTTGTCGTTGCGGTCAATTTAATTTTTTTTTATAAAATAAAATTCAAAAATCTCGTTCGTCCCGATATTAAGCACCGTCATCAAATAATGATAAAATTTTGACCCAAAAAACGCACGTTCCTCCATCATCAGCAGTCCATCTCGCTATACATTCATATGGGGGCAAATGAATTTTTGTTTTGGATCATTAGTAGCAGAATTGATGGCTTGGTTATTTAAATTTTCGTTCATCTAACTTAAGTTTAACGTGTTTTTTGTTTTATTTTATTATTATTATTTTGTGGTGGTTTTTATTGATTGGCCATTAAACGAGAAAAGTGTTTAAACCAAATATATACATGGATGGCCTAGAGTTAAGTGGCTACTGTCTATTGTTATCTTGAGATATACATACCTACTTCTTATTTGAATTTTAAATTTTTGAAGTAGTTTTTTTTTGTATTTTTGTTGCTTTTTTGATGCTTCGCCGCAACGCCACGCCACACTGATACTATCATCACTGACAGGCGCACGAGTAATGTAGGCAATAAATTCCAATCGAGTTTTATTTTTGTTGATAACTTTTTGGGTGTTCTTGAAAAAAGCGCTTCTGTATAATATATCTTCTTTTGTTTTATTAATTTATAGAAAAAAAATACCCTTGTGCTTGAAAATTTACTAAAAATTTAACGTTTTTTTCTTCTTCTTATTTTCTTTTTAGATAAATCCCATTTGGATCTATTCTCGAATCGCCCACAGCCAAAGAAGAAACGAAAGTCTCGCACGGCATTTACAAATCATCAAATATTCGAACTGGAAAAACGGTTTTTGTATCAAAAGTATCTGTCACCTGCGGATCGTGATGAAATTGCTGCTGCTTTGGGATTATCTAATGCTCAGGTGGGTGTCGAATTTATTTCTTAAATTTTATTGTTTTACTTTACCATGACGAACTTGTTGCGAGCTAAGTGGTTTTGAAGAGCAAAGGTATTCTCATTCAATCAAAAATCATGTTTGAAGAAATGGATGTTGATAAGAAGCTTTACTTTCCGGAGATTAAGTGGTCTTAGGACAAAGTTTAAGATTATAGGTAACACCAAGTTTAGTGGATTTTATGAATTTTTGTGAAAGTTAACCAGATTTTCAATAAATCT
The DNA here is from genome assembly GCA_949320155.1 of Melangyna quadrimaculata. Classification (NCBI taxonomy): domain Eukaryota; kingdom Metazoa; phylum Arthropoda; class Insecta; order Diptera; family Syrphidae; genus Melangyna; species Melangyna quadrimaculata. Next base: position 470,110,965 of record OX439483.1, on the reverse strand, counting down.
GTTTACTTTCTCAACGAAAGCTTAGGAACATGGTCTTTTGCAACATGAATGAATTGTTTTCAGTCTCAAAGCTCTTAAAGTTTAATAAGCTTTTTGATACATTTTTGTCTCACAATTTCACTTATAAATAATTTTTTTATTTCTTTCAGGTGATAACATGGTTTCAAAATCGGCGTGCCAAACAAAAGCGTGACATTGAAGAATTGAAGAAGGATTTTGATAGCGTTAAGGTCTTTTCAGCTCATAAAAGCTTCCTGGAGAACGTAAACGATTTGAGTATTCTGAAGAAGAAGCCCATCATGCACGACGGGTCTGAATCTTCAGCATTATCCGCCACCACCACCGCGAATAACCATCACAGTCCGCAAAAATGAAGTGATGTTTGGCGTTCGCTGATGTAATCTAAGCAAACAAAAACGCACAAGACATAAAAATACAAAAATTATGTCACTGGGTAAAAAATAACGTTGCGCCAAAAAACCATCATCACTTAAAAAAAAAACTACAAATGAAAAAGATCTGAAATGAGGACAGACATGTAGATCTTTATGGAAGTTCAGTGATGAAGCGCATAGAAATTGAATTATTATTTTCTTTGATTGATGAATGAAAACACAAAATGGATTTAAAAATATAAAGATACAATGACAATGACGAGCAGGAAAACACAAGGCCATAGAAGGTAAATTAATGCCTGGCTTGAAGATGATTACTTAGCATCATGATGGAGCAATGAAGTAAAGCGCTGTAAATGAAGCATTAGAAATTGCTCCTTTGGATGCTGATTCCGGAAATGATAAACAAAACCATACTCTCAGTGGAGATGATCAGAAGCAGAGTTCTTGCAACAAAAACATCAATAATGAACATTTTTTAAAATAAAAATTTAACAATTCAAACAAACAAAACAAAACTTAAACAAATAAAGAACGGCTCTTTTAAGAGCCGCCATGTGTTTCATATGAGAGATAAAACTTGATTTCTATACTTTTATTTACTTTATTTTTAAACAGTTAAAAATTATTAAGTACATAATATGTGCTTAGCAATTTAACAAGCAAGCTTATTTCAAGACATGATCTTCTTGTTCATGGGTAAAGTATAAAAGAATGATGGTCCATCATATAAAGGGTCCGCCAAATAACTTTTTTTTTTTGAAAATGCATCATCAACATCGAGTGTAGCTTCGGCTGTGTGGAACGTAGCGCCGTCCTGTTGAAACCAAATGTTGCCAATATCCTCCTCTTCAATTTTTGCGAACAAAAATTCGTTCAACATGGCCCGATAACGATCGCCATTGACTGTAACGGCCACTCATTGCTCAGTTGAAGAAAAATGGCCCAATTATGCTCTGGACCAAAATCCGCACCAAACAGTGACTCGTTTTGGGTGTATCGGCTTTTTAATGTATGCATGCGGGTTTTCTGTGCCCCAAATGCGACAATTTTGCTTATTTACATACCCGCCAAGATCAAAATGAGCTTCATCTGAAAAGATGATTTTTTTTTTGGCAAAATCGGCTAAGCAATATTTCCCAGCGTTGTTCGAGCGTATACACGACCATATTCGTCTAGCGGAAGGATAAAACTAATTATGTGTGAAATCAGACATGAGCTAAGTGTTACCATTCACGAAATAAGCACTAGTTAAAAAAAAAAAAAACGTTCGATGGCGGACTCTTTATAAGCTATTATCCAAAAGGTCCAGGGTCCACGAAGCAGCTTGGTACTTTGAGAATTGTTAAAATAGTCCTTGTCAGTAGATACAGTAGTACAAAAACACTTATTTTTGACAGAAATACCAGTTATCGTCCTAAAAAAAAACAATGATAATTTTCAAAACAACGTTTCATAAATTCTTACGATTTTTCCAAAAGAAAAAACTGTTCTGTTTGAGAATTATCCCATAATACAGCATTTACAGTTTACCCGACTGACAAAATAAACATAAACATGCAAATGATGTAGACTGCATGCGACATCAATAAAAAAATAAATAAATCGGGTGGCACAACGGCTCGTCAAGAACCAGGGCCTAGTGACTAACAACTCGCAACCTACAATTTTATGCCGAATCCGAACGGCTAGACGAGAAGCACTTATTCGTGACAAGTGATACTCTTGGAGGATTTGTCAATTCCTCGCAAGAGGCAGTAGCCCTGAAAAAAAACTATTTAGTTTTTAGGTGGACGAGGCTGGGAAGCGAACCAAGACCTCCAGCGTGACGGTCGAACGCACTAACCATTACGCTACGGGCGACATCAAAGCCGCGTGTAAATATGCTGCATTTTCGCATGTCGTGTACTCGCTCGGTTCATGCTGAATGTTATTAAATGGGACATTTTTTCTCGATTGTTGTATGCATATGCAATCCCAAATTTGCGCTAGCACGAATTTCTACATGACGCATTTTTTTATACATGCGGCATGAGTTCTGCCATAATACTGTTTAGTTCGAAAATTTCCCAACCTTAAATTGTTCAAGAAACGTAATTTCGTAATTTCGAGAATGTTAAGTTGTAAATTTCCATTGAGCTGCGATATCGATTAATTGAGAAATTTATAAATACTGGATTAAAAACCTGTTAAAATATTTTTTTTTTATTTTTTGCTCCGGAAAAATATGATTTTAGGGAACCGTGGTCATTTTTGAAACGAAATATTCTCGTTATGTCGAAATATCTTTTGTCCCCCATCTTATGATGTAAATGCAATTAGCATTGAAATTCCATTTAAGGATGGCTACGATGACTAGCTATGGATTAAAAAAAAATAAAAATAAGAAATCCGATATTTTAAGATTTTCTTTTATTACTTTGATAGTGAAAATATAACGGAACTTAAGAAAATAAAAAGAAGAGAGTTTTCTTTTATGTATTCTCGTTTTCTTGCAGGCAGATACATAGCTTAAGTATTCATGTCTATTTCGCACTTTTGTACTTTTTGCAAAAAGCTAAGTCTTTGCAAGTTGAACTCTTAACGATTCGGAAATCTACTTTTCGTTGCTTTATGACATTTGATTTTATAATTTTGCACTTGCTCACATTCCTTTCGACATTTTAATAATAATTTTAGTACAAGATAATGAAAACAATTAAAATGTTTTCTCCCACAAGCTGTGGCATTGTTCCAATAAGCATGTGGCATATGCACAGTTTTCTACATTCCGAGTTCTTGCCATGTTTTTCGCTCGAATATGCATGCGGCAACGAAGCGTGTTAGCCACAGCGCAGCATGCAAACCAATGCAAATATGCGACTTTAGGGACATATTTAGCATGTTGTTTAGTCAGCATATTTGTTGCATGTGGCGATTTTCGCATAATTTAAACATGCGGCAAAAATGCACCCATTTTTCTTGACGTCAGTGTCGCATACACATGCGGTATTTCACCTGGCATGTACCTACTCTTAGCACAACAATTTTTATAAGACAATTTTTGCGAAGCACTAACAGGAAAAAATATAATAATAATATAAAACAAAGTGTGCTCTGTTTGTTTTAGCTATGGTGGATGACTACATCACATATGAATAGAATATGTGAGATCCAAGACTTTTTGCTGAGTAGGATATTTCCAAAAATTCCCTGGTGAATCACCAGCTTTTTCTTTAAGGAATGGAAGCTATAAAACAAGGGCACTACATTTTGAAAAGCCTTCTATTAAGGGTTAAGTATAATACTACTTAATATTTTTTTAATTTTAAATAATTTTTAACTAGTATCATACTAAACTAATTTCCTTCATAAACATCAGCTGAACACGTCCAAAAAAGTGACAACTCGTGCAAAAGATTCACAAACATCCCTGGTTTTGAAATTTGTAAACGTCATGGATTTAGTTCGATGCTAATGCCGTTTTCCTTTGAACCACCGGAAGCGTCCGGAAGTCATCTGAAACCATTCCATTGGCACAAAAAGTACGCTTCTGACGATTCTGAGAAGAGAAATTCGATTCTTGATTTAAAATCAGAATCCACTCAAGAACCACTATATGTACATTAAAAATCAAATGAAAAAAAAAAAACACTTAAGCGTTTTGATAGAAAATTGTAAGAGATGAACAAAAATTGTTAAGATGTTCATCTATGTTGGCAAAACATCGATGTTAGACGAAAAAACATCGATGTTAGATGAAAAATTTATTTTAGCTTTCAACGCTTTTGAAGTATTAAAATCATCGATGTTTTAGAAAGCAAAGGCACCAAATAAACATGACAAACTATTCCATTGGATTTCAGAATGCGTGGAACCTTGAGTGAAACCAATGGAAAACGGCATAAAAAGATTAAATAGCCTTTTGATGATTTTCACTTTAGTAAAATGTTAGGAGATAGTATGATCCTAAACTCTTTGAAAATTAGGAAAATACAATTTTGAACCTAGAATCATACTAAAAATGACTTAACATCGTACTAAATCGACTTAAATTTTGCGCCGATGTATTTAACGTAAATACACTGAGGAAATTAACATTGAAAGGGGGGGGGGGAGTGTTTAGCATTCACCAAGTGACCTTTTTTAAAAATAATCAATAGTGAAATCACTGAGTAAGCAGGTGTTATGGAATTTTTCAGAAAAAAAAAAATGTACTAGATGAAAGAGAGCGTGAATATTCTCCAGTGATATCATAAGAAGTTCCTTATGCACCAGGTTCACTTAAGAAATTAATTTGTTAATTAAACTTGTTTGTTCCTATATTCTGGGGATCATCTTGATCGCAACTTTTTTTTTAAGTTAGATGATTCATACACCCTTCTGAGACCCAAATTTTTAGTCCACGTTTACCGACTCTAATAAAACCACGGCATGAAGATACTGTGAATTTTATTATTCTTGTGTAATTATTTTAGATTCGTACACTCCAACTAAACGTAGAGAAGCTAATTGAGATCAAAAACTCAGGACGATACCTATGATCGGAAATATTGCAAAAAAAAAAGAAATTTACACAAAAAACTATAAAACTTTAATTCTGTTATTCGATAAAAAAAAAAAACTGGTGGGTAGAAATATTGTAACTATCCGTTCTAGATATAGTCCAGTGCAATATAATCTCACACAGCAGTTTGTACCACCCCAAAATTTTTGTTTTTAATCGATAAAGAGTTGATCGAATATGACAACCTCAGTTTTCACATTTGTAACATTTACCATTTTGTCGCCATCTTGGATTTTAATTTTTACTAAATATCTCGGTTTTTATTGGACCTATAAAAAAACTTGTAAACCATAAAATGCGTAGACTAAAACTTCCTATATTATGTTTCGTTATTGATAATATTTAAAAAGTTACAGGCCAACATAAAACAAAATTTAGTATTTTCCTAAATTAAGGTCATTTTCAGTAAAAATTTAAAAAAACTTTCTAGCACAAGTTTGTTGGGCTCAAAATTTCAAACAGTTTTGTCATTCAACTTTTTTCAGTATTTCAAAAAAAAAAGTTATGAATATTTTTCTATTAAACAAAAATGTTTTATACCAGAACTCATTTTTTTAAAATCTGAGATCATGGCTGAAAATCTTGATTTGGGCTCGCTATAGTTAGATTTTCTCTTTGCTAAAACTGTTTTTAAGATTTAATTTTAGTTTTTCGTTTTTCTAATGCGAAACGGCAATTAATTTTTCCCGAATACCGAATATTGGAAATTCATTTAAGGCTCCATACGCAAATTAATTTCTCATGTATATCATTTTGTTTTGGAGTTTGTAATATTTAACTGCACAATTAAGTAAGAAAAATAAATTTTATTCTACGCATTTAATGTCTTACAAGTTTTTTTGTAGGACTAATATGAACGTAGATATTGAGTAAAAAGTAAAATCCAAGATGGCGGCAAAACGGTAAATGTTACGAATGCGAACACTGAGATTTATAATATTCGATCAACTCTCTTTCCAATAAAAAAAAAATTGGAGGTGGTACAAACTGCTGGGTCCCCCATATAAAATTTTATAATTGCACTGGACTTATAAGCTTAAACACAAATTTGAATTTCTCCTCTAGGGAATCACATATAAATGTATCACCAACCTTGATGTAGTTACCTACATCAGGACGCACGGACAAACAGACTGTCTGGTCGCAAATCACTTCTTTCAACTTCTCCATCATGATGATGTTAGTTTTGAAGATTATTAAAACCTCAAATATACTGGAATGTGAAAGGATGAAAGTAACAATTGAATTTTGTATGCAAATTTAACACTAACTACTGCCTTATTGTCCCCGGATTAAAGATTCTAAATATTAATTTTTTCTTAGCTACCATAGAAAGTAGATATTATGTTCACAGAAAAATCTTGTGCCTTCTTGTGTTCACAGACAAAAGTGTGTCTGGCTAGTCTAGCACTGGCGGCCCTGATTTCTTATTTAGTAGATAAGTTATAATAAACTTTTAAAATATTAACTTATGAAAAAGAACACCCCTATACCCAGGGGTGGGAAATTAATTCCAAGTGCAGGCCAGATAATAAAAATATTTTATACGAGAGTCTAGGAAGGAAGGACAAAATAGGAACTTAACTAATTGTACATGTAGCTATACACTCGACCGTAGCGAGGTATTTCCGTCGTTGTCCAGGCAAATTGTACATTTTCTGCCAAAAAAATCCAAGTGAAGGTTTTTAAAAGCAATTGTCTTTATTTTGGCATAAGAAATACTGTCCATTACCAAATCCTGTTGCCGTCAATAGTTATCCAAGGTTAAATGTCAAAACTATCAGTTTTTCGCATAAAAATCGGAAACGGTAAATGCTATCGAAAAGTGTTTAATACAAAACTTGTAGATATCATCCGCCAAAAAAAAAAGTTATCAAAATTTTTTTCTTACGACGCACCGTTAAGAAGATATCGACATTTCAAAAAACGTAAAATGTTGAAAGTGGTGGTTTTTCACGTATAACTCCAAAACGGTTCAAATTTTTGAAAACATCTGATTACAAAGTTTGAACATTATGTGAATCTCTACAAGAAAACATTACTATTTTTTTTTTCTTAAAAACATGCGTTTTAAAGATATAATTTTTTTTTAAGTTTGCCAAGAAGTTTAAATTTCTGTTTTTTATTTTTTACTCTTAAAAGCACTAGTTGTCAAAAAAATCTTACACTCAGTTTAAATATCATAACATTCTCTTCAAACAAATATTACATTTTTTTCCATACGAGTTATAAGTCGAAAGATATTGCTACTTCAATATTGTCAACTTTCCAAAAAAACGGTTTTTCGCATAAATCTTTTAAATGGTAAGCTCAATCGAAAAATTATATTAACAGAAATTATACGCTTTTTAACATTATATAATCATGCATTTACAGTTTTTTTTATAGAAGCCATAATTTTTATGATATCATTATTAAAAAAAAAAAACACCAAAAGCCGAAATTCCCGGTTCTTGACTCTTTACTCTTAAATGACGATTATTTCAGAAAATATTTTATATAATATATTATATATAATATTTTTTTTTGCAGATTATAATATTCCCTAGGGGAAACATTATCACCCCTTGTTGCGTATAACGCATCAGTTGCAAATTATTACTACTTCAAAAATATGGTCAAATTTCCAACATTTTTGAATACAAAAAAAAAAAAAAAAAATTAAAAAAATCATTTTGTTTTAAATGACAAATAATATATGATAATTATATCATTTTAAACAATCTAATTTTTTATTTTTTTTTTATTTTTTCAAAAATGTTCGACGTCTTTTGACATTTAACATTGGATAACTATAGACGCGCACACAATTTTGTAATGGACTTTCGCGATAGTATTTCTTATGCCAAAATAAAGACAATTGCATTTAAAAACCTTCACTTGGATTTTTTTGGCAGATTGGGCATTTTCTTGTACATCTTGCCTGGGATATAACGTCTGAAAAAAAAATTCTCCTATTTCTTCCGAATCTTCAAGGTATTCTTCCGAAAATCTGTTTGGAACAAAAACAGGAACATTCTCACAACATTTCTTGACGCAGCCCAGCGTTTTTCGTTGCATAGGCTAATTCATCTGCTGAACTATACCTACTTGCAAGAGAAACTTGATATACCAACGAAACTACCCATTTTGTATTTTGCTCGAATATAATTTGAACCTTCGACGGATTATGCGTCGGTCACGGAGAATTTTTAGCTCCGACTAATACCTGGCCCGACAAGGACATTATGAGCGATATAAAAAAGTAATCTTATAAAGAGTAGTTTTGCGGTGGCCTCAACTCCGGTTTTATACCTATAATTTTGATTAAGTTGAATTTGGGGCTTTTCGGAGTATTCCCTGTCGATCTTGAGCTGTTGTAGCCATATTTGCTGTTTTTTTTTTTATCCAATATAGCGACTGATGTGCGACCATTCTCCTTATAGTTTAGAATATGCATTTTTTTCAAGGTGTAAGTATTTAAAGAAATGACAAAAAAAATCCAGGAATAATTAATTTCGTGTCTGATTAGTTTTAAATTGTATACGTTAAAGCTGATTCACCCAACCCAAAAGCATTAATATGCTTGACTAAATAAATTGCGGCCACAGTGATTATTCCCTTGATAGTCATTCTTCGAATCATTTCATTCATATAAATTCATATGTGTGTATCTCCTCCATTTAATGCTCAATCACGTCCGCTGTTCTAGAGTTCCCGCGTGCATCGTGTTTATGTAGAGAGGTACCTACCTATACGATCCCATAACATTATTGTTTGGGAAATAAAAATTCCAAAGAGAAATAAAAATTATGATGATGATTTGGCCTCAGCCATCAGAAAGATAAACCATCGAAGCATCAGCTTCTGATTCTGAATCAGTCCGAACATTGTATACTCGATCCGACCGAAAATCTATGAAGATTCCCATTCCAGAGCCATGTTTGTGTGTGTAAGTGTGTATTATTGTGTGTGATAGAGATATAAACCAAAAATTGGTAACTCATTCTTAATTTGTTGGCGGTGCCTTTGAACATCATCCAATTAGCTGATAGCCGACACCTCGGGCCCGCGGTCGGTACCTTTGACCAGCGACTCACATGAGGATGCCTCTGGACCACCACACAAAATCAGAACCACGTTAAAACGATGACGTTGCTGCTTAATGCACTTCCCTGTGCCGACTCGCCACACTGCCCCGCCTCAGCCACAGTCGTTTGCCGCGATGCAACAGTATCAGCAGCAAGTTCAACAAAAAATGGAATTTAATTCCCGTGCTTATGGTGTTCACTATCCACACACGGGCATGATGGGGCCTCAGCCTCAGCCTCATGCATGAACCCATGGATCATCATAATGCCTCTTTCGATCTGGACGGTCCCGCAGAAGCAGCAGTAATAGCAACAACAACAGCATAACCATTAGCGTACTCGTAGTCGCCCAGGTTCCTTTTCTTGGTGAGATGAATGACACTACAAGAAAACATCGATTCATGACGAAAGACGCTATAGATGTTCCATTCCAGGTTGCAGGGATTTTCTTTTCTCTTCCTCTCGTGCATCAGGGGTCAGGGAAGATATTATTACAATGAAAAGAGAGCCAAGGACAGCCTGGTGCTGATGCTATATCTAAGCTTCGACGTAGGGCATCATTATGAGCCTTGCTATATGCGAACATAGAGTGTACAAAATACCAATTAGCCCCAAGAAGGGTTTCCTTTTCCGATCACCGATTAACTGGTGGAAAAGTGGTGTGGGAAGGGGAAGGAGAGAGAAATAAAAACGAAAGCCCTTTGAAACATCATATTCATACATAGGTATAGGAATGCTAATGTATCTAAGTTGGTCTCACTCTCCGGCTGGCCGGCGCATCATGTGGTTAATTTTATGCGGTGATTAAAGGTGTGCAAAAGCGTACAGAATGGCATTTTCTATCTTATGAATAAATTTTCTCTGGCGCATCTTTGAGTCACTTGTTTTATACAGACTCGATCTTTTCTCATGTGTAACCCCTTACTTATTTTTATTTGCCACTAATTACAAAAGGAAATGAGCCTAATGTGAGGCAAACCACATGGCGAGCGAGATATAAATTCTGACGAATGCGAAAATTATTAAATAAATACACAATTGTTTGATTTTTTAGCTAGAAATGGGAGATAGTCAAACGTTTCACATTAAGAATATAAAAACTATTAACTTTAAAAGAACATTTATATAATTTGTCTACGCATATTAAACGTTTTCTGCAGGTTTTCTATATGTTATTTCAATATACATATACATAGTTGCTATCTACATAGAAGGAAGAGTTACAACTGGAACTATCAACCCTATAAAATCCTGTTTTGGATAATAAATTTGTTATGTCAGTATATAAACACCTAACAGTAAATATCTCATATACAAAATAATTTTTTGTAATAAAGCCTATATATTTTCTTAATTTCAATAGTTATTGCGGTTTAAACTTTTCTTATTGTAGTTTGCCAATTATTCAGAATTGTTTTATTTTTATTCTGTGTTTCAAATCACTTAAAATTGGTATGTTTCAAATCATTTAAAATTGTATCTTATATCATTTAGGCTCTAAATCATCAAAATTGTATAAACTTTCAATCTTACTTTGTGTCATACAAAATTGCTTATTTTATTTTGTGTTTCAAATCACCTAAAATTGGTTTGTTTCAATTCAATTAAAATTGGTATTGTTATATTTTTTTTTGCTTAAATCATTTATTGTAAATATATACTTTACACTTTATTTTATTTTATTTTATTTCATATGAAATGTCATTTCAGGCAGACGGCAGGATTCCCATGTCCTTATTCTTATGATAACAATATTGTAATAAATAACTTATCTATCTATCTATCTATCTATCTACAAAATAATTTACACTTTTGATAAAACTACATTATTAGACAATTATTTCACATGTTCAATTTCAATTTTAAATTCAATATAAACAGAATTGCAGTTACTAGAAAGTTTTCAAGGTGAATTATAGTTTTGGGAAAAAACGAGCATATACGCTTTCATAGGAGGGTAAACCATTGTTTTAAATAGAATACTTTTGAAGTACGATTTTCACACCAAAAACCAATAATGTTAAGTCAGTTACGGTTCTTTGCAGTCTTAAGGCTTAACTACATAGACCTACTTTTGTACAAAAGTACAAAAGTGAAAAATTACACACATACTCTAACGTCATCTGCTTGCCAAAAATTGAACGAAAATTGTGTTTAAAGCTTAGAGTTTTTGACATTTATCAACAAAAAAAAACTAAAAAACAATTTGTTACGCTAGGTATTCGATTTGTATTATGCAAAATATCTATTTTTATTTGTCTTTCTTTAAAATAAAATCGTTCTTATCTACCTGAACAATTATAAGCCAACTTTTCAGGAGTGTACATAATTTATTTTGTCTAGGTGTACTCTGTCCAGTGTGTTTGGGTTCCAGCGAAGATTTATCAGGAAAGTACTTTGTTGACCTCACACAAATCTCAGACACATTAATATTATATTACAATAATGGCTATTTCCAATATGCTGATGAAAATTACATATTCTCCTTCACAAGAATGAACAACAATCACGCATTTACCAGCTGCAATCTCTGCAAACTAACATGATCGTCAAACGTTCGATGTGATCCAAGACGCATGATATATTTACAAAATGATGCTCTTCATGTAATAAAAATAGACCATTTTGCTGAAGAACACAGTTGAATCCCTGGTGCCAGCCCCAACATCAATTTAAAATTTGTTTAAATAACAACATATTTATTTATACACACTTTTTTTGCATTGAATTAAATTTTTTTCTTGAACTAAAAAAACGTCAGCTGTTCAAGATAAGGTGTGTTCGTGGTTTGTTCCCCTAAAATTTCCCTACAGCGAGTGACATCTATAAGTCGTTTTCAGAACTGTTTTTTATGATTTTATTGGTGTTTTACTTATGTACAAAAGTAAAAGTTAAGAAGGCTCTAACTTTTACTTTTGTAAAATTTGAGATAAGAGATAGGATTGATAAGCATGTTGGAAAAAGACGAAACAGTTTTTTTCATTTTTGTACAAAAGTGTGTTGAATGTAGTTTAGGCTTTATCTCGCGAATCACTATAGCGTTGAGCAATTGAAATTAAGTGAGTTGCCTACAACGTGATGAGCTAAGGAAACACTACGTACTTATTTTATGTTTCTGACTTTATTGGTACTGAAGTAAGAGGCGGTCGTAACTCACCTGAGGTTGATCCTGTCAAAATGGTGTACTAACAGAACTTGGCTGGGCACTACCGCGCCCTATGATTCATTATTAAGCTATAAACCAACACCACATCCATAAATTTATTATTGGGAAACATTTTTGTGACTATTGGGATCCACCTCAATATGCATATCGTCGCAATTAAATTCTAAAATTTATGAAAAAATGATAAATATTTTATTTTTTTTTTGATGGTTGATGGTGGTACCTACGAGTAATTTTGAAAAATCTCCTGAGATAACAAAAATTCAAAATACAGACCAGTAACGTTTTTGCCTGAAATTGAGGGGAACTTGCGTCAAATTTCGTGTAGCTCTGATCCTTTGCTCCCTTATTTATAATGTGTGCATGAATGAAGTTTTGCCATGAGGTGTTGCGGTGACGTGAAATAAGGCCCAAGGAAATAAAAGCCAAAAATCAAAAATTTGGCCTTAAATCGCTTTTAAAATGGAAATAACGCCAAATTTTAGTTTTAGCTTTATTTCGCTTTAGAAAACGAAATAATCGTTTTCATGATTTTTTTCAAAAATCTGCAAAACAAATCGCCGTTATGTTGTTTTCATTAGGTGCAGTGTATAAACGCTCACGGAACTAGCCCCCGCGGTTGTTATTTCCCAAAAAAGAACCCGCGTGGGTTAATTCCACCACAAAAAAGAGCTAGGTGCTTGCGGGCCACCCAAAGTACTGTTAAGTACAAAAAACTTTGATTACAGATCGACTGACAACATAGGCGTCTGCCAGACGACTGAGCATACCCTAAGCGGAGCGACGGAGTTGCGTGAGCGGGACAGAGGACCCGAAAAGGGAGTTAAAATCCCTGATCCCGCGAAGCGGGCACTCAAAGTACTATTTAGTACAAAAACTTTTAAAGCAGACTGACTGATAACATAGCTGCCTGCCAGATGGGGTTTGATTCCTTTATTTTGGGGAACTAATCCCCCAAATGGCAGGCGCCTATGCTTCAAAGTTTTTAAACTAAACATTACTTTGGGTGGCCCGCTTCGCGAGTTCAAGGATTTTAACTCCCTATTCGGGTCCTCTGTCCCGCTCACGCGACTCCGTCGCTCCCCTTAGGGTATGATCTGTGGCCTGGCAGACGTCTATGTTGTCAGTTGGTCTGCTTTCAAAGCTTCTGTTATCACTGAATGTTTTCGTAAAAACAAATTTGGTCTTATTTCCATATGAAAGGAGAATGGGCATTTTGGTCTACCTATTGCCCACGAATGAGATATATACCGTTGGAAAGCTTAGCCCTAGTATATCATTTTTTTGAATGGACACAAAGCTGTAAACCATGGGGTTTATGCAGTATGTGACAAGAAAGATTGCAATTAGGGCAAACATTAATTGCAATATTGTTCCATTGAAATGACAGTATTGGTCAATTTTAATGATTTGAATAGACCCCAAATTAAATGAACTTTTATTCCGATGGCCAATAGTGGCGAATAACATCATGGTTGGCGAATAATTCGCTTAACAGTTAAATAATTCTACTTTTTTTTATTCGATTTAGCGACTATAATGGATGGGTATAATTGTGCGTCAAGTGCCCACAATGGAGATACACAACGTTGGAAAGCTTAGTTCAAGCACATCATTTTCGAATATCGACACAGAACTGTAAACCATGGGGTTTAGGGAGTATATTACAAAATATAAAGCAATTCCTCTATGTATATTCAAATTTTCAAGGTGTGTTTCTTACTTCTTTGGTCGCTTAGGCACAAGGTAGACCAGGTCCCATATATTTTTGCCCATTCTCCTTTGACCTTATTTCGTTTTGGAAATAGAAATAAAGGCAATTTGGTCTTATTTCCATTTTCAAAGCGAAATTGGGCAAAATTTGAGATTTAGCCTTATTTTCTTGGGCCTTATTTCACGTCGCCAGGTGTTGCCAATGAGCGGTGAAGCAACCACGGTAAATGGTAAAAAAGACGATATTTTACTTTTGATCAAAGGCCCCTAGAGGGGAGATTGAAACTTTGTATAGCTCAAAAAGTAACGGCTTCAACCAAAGTTTTTACTCAAGAGCTCCTTCACAATTCAACAATTTTGCATGTACAAATTTTCGAAGAATTAATTTTTGTATTTAAAAAAAAAATTGAAATTTTATTTTGAAAATACAAATATCTTGCAAATAGGGCCGGCCACAAGACGAGACTCGGCGAGACTTTTATAAGTTACGTCTCGTCTCGTTAAAACCGACTATTTTTAGTCTCGTCTCGGTCTCGTATAATTAAGTCTCGTCTCGTCTCTGAAAAATACGTGTTAAGAATTAATATTTTAGAGTAATGTTTTTATTTAATATAGTTTCATCTTTCGTGGCATCCCTGTTTGCTCTCTATTCTAAACGTATTATTCTAAACTACTGTTGTACTGTATCATTCCAATGACATTCTAAGTTAAAGTAAGTACATATATCACATTTTATTATTTTGTTAAAACTATTTCTTATTATGTAATACACAGTTCTTTTCGAACCTTCAAACTAAAATGTCGTTTTCTTATATAACTGCAACAATACGATTTCCGGACAACCTGTTGATTATTGGAACGAAATATTTTCGATTATTGTTTAAATACGTGCAGAAGAAAATAAATATTTAACTGAAATTGGACTTTTTAGTTTATTAGACTCTCTGTAAATTTTTAAGTTGTATTTTATTAAAAACTTAAAGTTGCCTTATCGAATTTTATATTTGAGAATGTGCAAAAACTTTTATATACAAAAAAATAATTTTTAAGAAAACCGCTCTAACGATTTTTGATTTTTGTTCTCATAAATTCATATTTATCAAATAAATCAGAAGGCATACTTTGTTTTGCGCTCTTACTTTTTGAGCCCGTAGAGTAACAAATGTATGTATACATATACAGGGTGTCCCGTAAGTAATGGATAACCCTGAAATGCCGCATAGTAGACTTTATGACCGTCCTGAAAACTGATAAAAAAAGGTTCTATCCCAACCACAAGAAAAGTTATATGCATTTTTTTGTTCAGTGCGTTATTTTTTTTCTTACTTTACATTTTTGAATACCACGACTACAAGTGAATGAGTTCCATCATTTTTTTTTGGCAGGAATATTTTAAATTACTTGTGCCAACACATAAGTAGAAGAAAATTATTATAACTGTTGGACTTCTTAGAGAAAAAAATTATTTAACATTGAATTTCAATGCAAAATGTGAAAACAAATAATTTTTGAAAAAGTTAAATCATAGCTGGTATAAAAAAAATGCATGAATACCTGAGTGGCCAACTATTTTAAAAATATGCGCGTTAAATGCAGATTTCAAAATGGTATTACTTATTATTATATCTAGAGTTATTGGTAAAAATCTGCAATACTAGAGTAAATTTAGCAAAAACAAAAGTTTTCAAAATTAGCACAGTAAACGTGGAAATAATACCAAGCGTTGAACATAGCAGATTTTTGATTTATTGGCTGTTTCTACGATGTTGTCCTAATGATAAATCCAAGCTTTCAACTTCTAGGGCAGAATGCATTATTGATAAAAATGTCAAAAAAGTGCAAAAAACGGTTACATTTTCGAGCTTGTTTTGAATTTTACCTGTTCTATTGGGCTTTAACAAACCCATCAAATATTTTGTTGGTTGCTATTTTTTATTTGTTATTTTCTCCAAACAAAAAGTCTTCTGATTCAATTTTAATTGTGTTTTTTGAATAGTAAATTGTAAGATCCTGAGAAAGTGAGAACGCATAAAATCGTAAGTTTTTTAAATTTTGAATTAAAGTTTTTGTAATTTGATCTTAATTCATAAGATTAAGACCACGACCAACACTTATTTATATCGTTTTTATTGTTCATTCTTCAGAAAAATTAACGGTCTAAATAGCTGTTTTCCTGAACCTGCTTTTTGATAATTAGGACGTTTGATTGAACTTTTTCGATGCCACGTATTCTGTATTCTGCACAAGAATATGCAAACATGCATTTCATTTATGGAGAGTGCAGAGGCAACGCAAACGAAGCTGCGACTCTGTATAGGGAAAGGTACCCTAACGCACGTCACCCGGATTATCGAGTGTTTATTAGAGTCCATAGCTGTTTCTCGAAAGGAAGGCTGCCTGGTAGTGGTGTTGGTGGTGCTGGCGTAGGACGACCCCCTCAAGGAGATACCGAAGACTTAGTGCTTGCGGAACTTGACCGAGATCCTGCAGTATCAATCCGAGCAATAGCACGACGCACTGAGATCGGAAAGACGACTGCGCATAATGTGCTTAGTAAATATAAATATCATCCCTTTCACCTAACACGGGTGCAAACTCTCCAGCCGCAAGACTTTGAAACGAGAATGAGTTTTTGTCGACAAATGATAATGAAAATTGAAGAAGATCCACAGTTTTTTGACAAAATTCTTTGTAGTGATGAGTCGACATTTAAAAGAGATGGCTACACTAATCTCCACTTCTGGGCACTACAAAACCCAAACATCATGAGGGAAGACAGGACCCAGTACCAATTCAAAATAAACTATTGGACTGGGATTCTCAATAGGAAAATAATTGGACCCTTTGAGTTGCCGGGGATTTTAACTGGCCAAGGTTATTTGGAGTTCCTCCAAAATGATCTCCCAACCTTGCTGGAAGAAGTGCCTCAAGAACTAAAGGAATCCCATTGGCTTCAAAATGATGGTTGTCCAGCACACTATGCTGTGCCTGTGCGGGCATATTTAAATGCCAGATATCCAGGCAGATGGATAGGACGTCTGGGACCAATTTTATGGCCACCCCGTTCACCAGACCTAAATCCACTTGATTTTTTTTATTGTGGATGCATTAAGGAAATCGTATACAGCAAGTCGATCAGGTCTTTAGAGGAGCTAAGAAATCGTGTGGAGGCAGCTGCATTACAAATTTCTGAGCAAAATCTTGCACGTTCACTAAGACGTTCATTTGTTCGGAGATGCAGAACCTGTATAAGAGTGGGTGGAAAACAGTTTGAGCATTTGCTTTAAATAAAAAAAAAATTAAAAAAATTATCTATTTTTGTTTTCTAACTAAGGGATCATGTGATTAAAAGCTGGCTCAAAAACTTTTTGTTTAGAGAAAATAACAAATAAACTAATAGCAACCAACAAAATATTTGATGGGTTTGTTAAAGCCCAATAGAACAGGTAAAATTCAAAACAAGCTCGAAAATGTAACCGTTTTTTGCACTTTTTTGACATTTTCATCAATAATGCATTCGGCCCTAGAAGTTGAAAGTTTGGATTTATCATTAGGACAACATCGTAGAAACAGCCAATAAATCAAAAATCTGCTATGTTCAACGCTTGGTATTATTTTCACGTTTACTGTGCTAATTTTGAAAACTTTTGTTTTTGCTAAATTTACTCTAGTATTGCAGATTTTTACCAATAACTTGCTATTGACTCTAGATATAATAATAAGTAATACCATTTTGAAATCTGCATTTAACGCGCATATTTTTAAAATAGTTGGCCACTCAGGTATTCATGGATTTTTGTTATACCAGCTATGATTTAACTTTTTCAAAAATTATTTGTTTTCACATTTTGCATTGAAATTCAATGTTAAATAATTTTTTTCTCTAAGAAGTCCAACAGTTATAATAATTTTCTTCTACTTATGTGTTGGCACAAGTAATTTAAAATATTCCTGCCAAAAAAAAATGATGGAACTCATTCACTTGTAGTCGTGGTATTCAAAAATGTAAAGTAAGAAAAAAAATAATGCACTGAACAAAAAAATGCATATAACTTTTCTTGTGGTTGGGATAGAACTTTTTTTTATCAGTTTTCAGGACGGTCATAAAGTCTACTATGCGGCATTTTAGGGTTATCCATTACTTACCGGACACCCTGTATATAGTAATTTATAGTAAGTAATAATTATTTTTTAATTTTTTTTTTAACTTTTTTTTAATGATATCATTATTATGGAACCAATACATCATACATGCATCATCATTTTCAGCTAAGATAAAGTTGCTAGCTACGAAAGCAAGTTTGTGCGATCAAGTCGTGTCCATTTTGTTTCTTTTTCCTAAATACGTTAGCGGGTGGCAACCCAACTAACATTTCAGCTTCGGTTCGGCTTAATAGAATAGGCTTTACAAGTTTCATATGACATTTGCAAAGTTTACTTAAGCATAAAAAGGAGAATGTTATACAAGCTAATATAGCTTGTATACGTTATTTCGGAAAATGTTCTTATAAACTTATTCGCAGGTCTTTTAAAAGTAGCAGATTGTATAAAAGCTTAAAGAAGCCGATACGAAGTTTAAACGAGCGATATTGGAAATTTGAATGACACTTCAACTTGACAGATAGCTTCGGACATGGTTGTATAAAAGTGAAATTCTTATAGAAGGTGAAAAAAAAATAAATAAAAAAAAGAAAGATAAATTTTACTTTTTATTTTTTAATTATTTAATTATTTATTAACTATAGTATTGGAAACAATAATAAAACATATATTATATTTTAACCTCACTAGGTATCGAACTCGGGAACTCCTACGGACAGTCCATCACTCTTACCACTCAGCCATCTTAGATATAATTTGGAAGATGCAAAAACTTAATCAGCATTTACCCTTTTTAAAACTTTAAATTTTCCTTAAATAAATCCGAGCTTCTATAAAAATTTTCACACATGAACAAGATTTCTTTAACTCTCTTACACATTTCGCGTGAGGAAACAAATTTACCTAAACGATTTGTTTAGCAGTCCCCCCAGCTCCATTTTCATTTCAATAGTCTTAAATTAATATCAATAGTCTTAAAATAAACTAAGTAATAATGCATATTTCTGATAATTTCAATCCGAAAAAACACGGCCACTTAAGCACGATTGACAGAAACAAGGTAGGTATGCTCATAAGGGGTGTGCTCATGTTCGGAGAAAAGAAAAATAATTAACTTTATTTGATTGTTATTATAATTTTTTCTATTTTTAAACTGCTCATTAAGAATTTAAAAACAATTTATTTAAATACTTAAATTAATTATGGCCTTCACTTTAAATAGAAAAAAAAAACATAAAAGCTGACCGTGACGTCACATAAATACCCAGATATACGAAAACGACGAATGTTATGTTTATCTGATGAGCATAAACCTCGTTTCTGTTTATCGTGCATTAAAGCTTTTGTCTTTAACCAACGAAAAGTAGCTTTTCGAATGCTCAAGAAGACAAATCAAGTAAAATAAATTATCTTTCTCTCCAAGTGTTCAATTTATTCAATATACAAATATAATTATAAATGTGAATAGTTTTTTAAAAAGCTTCTTTAAAATTACTTATACAAATTCGAGCTTCTTTATTATAGATTGACATATTGGCCGCGTTCGGGTACGTCGCCAATGGTATCTAGATTTGTTCGAGTTGTTGTAATGCCTAAAGAAAAAACCAGCCGACGAACCAAACAGCTGATATCAAAAAGAAATCTAAGGATATCCCAAAAATTTTCGGATCTCTTTGGATTAAGGCTCTCCCAAACCAACGCGGAACATTCGCTATGCATTGCGAATCATTCACAATCATACAAAATAAATGACAAATAAATAGTGGTGGTATTACATGTATCTGCATTTGGATTCTGCACAAAAAAAGGGATGCCAAATACAAAATGTATATTTGTTAGATAGAGGGAAAAGATCAAAATGCAGAAGAACTTCGTTTCTGCGTTATAGGAAAGCGCCATAATGCAGTCATGAAGACGAACATGTTCATCTTCTTGATGGTTCTCTTTCACTCGCTCAGAGTTTTTGAATACATCTGTCCTGCTCTACTTTTCTGCATTATGCAGATGAAGATACATGAAAATCCACCAGAATGCTAAACAGCAAAAAAAAAAATGCTGTTGGCGAATGTTCCGCGCCGCTTTCGCGTTGGTTTGTGAGAGATACTTCATACTAACAACAGCTGATATTGACACCTGGTAAGTTGCTTTCCACGCCACCTAGATAGAATTATTTTCGATGTGACGTTCAATGTATTTCCCATAAGAGAAAACGAAAAACGCGCCAGATGAAAATTGTAATACAAACAACCGTTCATATAAAATTAATTTGTGAAAATAATGTTTCTACGAGCTGTTTTTGTTTTTCTCTTATGTGAAATGCATTGAACGTCAAATGGAAAAGAAATCTATCTCGTTTGTTAGTTTCACGCGCTGGCTGCTAGGTGCCATGACTCCATGTGCCAATATTACCTGTTTATATTCTTGGTTTTCGTTTGGTTTGGTTACATACATGGTTTTGGTCGTTCAAAAACGTATCAGATGCTAAAGTAGATACCATATGTCTGCCTACCACCCGAACGTGACCATTCTTTTATGATTCTTTAGTAAGACTTAACAAGCCGTATCGAAGTATTCAATATAAAGCTTATTGAAAATGGTTACAGAAAACTTTTTTTTTTAAAGGCAGCAACTTATATAAAAATTTTATGCAGCCTTTTTAAAGTGACATCTTCTGTAATATCAATTTTAGAAGCCTATTCGAGTGACAGCTCGCAAACTCGGTAAGTCTTCTTTTTCTTATTTCTATTCGGCTTTAAAGAAGTAGTTATCCAGCTCGTTACATGTATAAGAAATTTTATTCCGCTGAAGGCCGTACCGAAGCTTTATATAAAGTGAAACCTGCGGCACATCAATATTTTTAAGGTAAAAGAAGCCGAATTGTTAGTTGGGATTGGCACAGTGGATAAAATGTTTTACTGCTAACACGGACGTGTGGGTTCGAGCATTCTTTTCTGTAATCCCCAATTTCAACTGGACGCCACCCGTGGAATTTCATGAGATAATCAACATTTAATTCTCAATCCACTGTGCCAACAAAAATCTTTCCCTTCCTTCAATCCCTTCTAACTAGTGCCGTGCATTGCATTTAAAAGACCTGAGATCTTACAGGCATGTAGTTAAAACTATTATTATTATTGTTATTATTATTACGTTGTTTTACAATAAGATACATTTTAAAGCTATGGCTTTGCTTTGTTAGAAAATATAACTAACACACATATGTATGCATCTTAGAATTTATCTGATTGAAAAATACCAAAATATCTCATTGAATCAATTTTAATGCAATTTCAAAATAATTGAATTGAAAAATTGAATTTCGCCAAACTATCTTTCGAAAAGCTTGAGTTATGGTCGCGAGATTATACAAAAATGGAAAAAAGTAGCTACAGTTCTTACTAAATTTTCCAATTGGCTTGGAACTGTTCTCATTCTTTTTTCCTTAGAAACCTCTTCTTTTTTCCTTAGAAACCTCTTTTCGAGCTGTTCCGAACATAAAGAAAAAAATATCAAAATCGGTATTTTCAAGTGATGCGCTTAGGTAACAATAAACAACATTTAACTTTTATTTACATACCTAAGAGGATAGATTTATTGACCACAGAGCCTTATATCGGTCAATAATTTAGTTAACGTGACGTAAACCAATTCATCGTGTACAAATAATATAAAAGTATAAAAATTCAATAAAACAAGAAAAAGTGCGTATACGCCGTAGTGTACCACAGCACCATAATGTGGTTTGTTGGTTTTTCAAGGCTGAATGTATTTATTAATTAATAATTATAATGGTAATTATCTTATACTTACAGCTTATTAAACAAAAATATCTTTTCTATTTAATTTTTAATTTTAATAAATGTTATACATTTTTTTTAATAACTTTTTTTAAACATGAGAAAAGTTACTACATTGGTGCAAAAATTGAATTTTCTTGATCAATCATTACTAAAGTTATGAATTTTTAAAGTTGGATGCACAAAAATACATGGGGTTTTCCATATAAAACTTCAGACATCTTGGGGTTAATAAAATGAGCTTAAATCTTGCAGTATTTTTTTTTTAATAATTAAGAACAAATAAGGGGGGTGCGTCATTCAAAATAAGGCAACGACCTTTATAAGGACCACCCTAAGCTACATATAGACATAATTTTTAGTTTCTTTAGTTTAGTTTAGCACATCTGAGGGGAAAAAGCTTTCCAACGTTATTTAATTTATGTAGTTCCGTTGAGTATTTACAGAGAAAAGTGTACCGTAAGGTTTTGCTAAGCGTATTAATATATATACTAGTATCGGCCAGTGGCCGAAAATTCAGCCAACTAAAAATAATTAAGACACTTTTTGGAGAAGTAAGAGATATTAAAAATAACCAATAAGTTGGAATTTTTTATTGTTAGGGCTTAACTACAATAGATCAACTTTTTGCAAAAAGTACTTAAGTGAGAAAAACATGTAAAAAAACATGATAAACATGTATTCTACAGAAAACTACTTCCGAAAAAAGAAGGAAAATTGTTCTGACAGATAAATTTAACCCCCATACATAATTTTTAATTGTTTGTTGTCTTCAGCAAAGATGCCGTTTAAAATTTGAGAATTGGGGCCATTTTTCATGGTTTTGGAACAATTTTTTCGTTCTTGATTTTGGGTTGAAATTTAATTATGAAAAATGGCCCCAAACGTTTATTCTTCAACCAAAATACAAAAACTTTGATCACAGACTAACTGACAACTTAGGCGCCTGCCAGGCGACTGAGCATATCCTAACGTGAGCGGGAAGGAGGACACAAAAAGGCAGTTTAAATCATTGAAACGAACGAAGTGGGCCAGGCAAGGTACTTTTAAGGCTATCCCAAACCGACGCAAAACACTATTTGTACGATTGCAATTTTTCTGTTGTTGTTGCTTCTTATACTAATTTTGGGGCAATTTTTCATTTTTTGTTTGCAGTCATTTTTCATAAGTTTGGGGCCATTTTTCCATTTCGACAATGGGGCCATTTTTCATTATGTGCCAACATTTGGGGACATTTTTGATTTGGGACCATTTTTCTGTGAGGCCATATTTTATTTAGCATACAGGCTTACATACTTCAGCACCATCAGGCACCATAAAACAAAAAAATAACTTATCCCGAGTTCGTAAAACACTGCCACACTCAAGTAACATTTATGCTGGCTAAGGCCTTAATTCTGCATTTTTCCTTTCACGAAGTCAGGGGTAGTCTTGTAACATTTTTACACTACATATGACATATGTACATACATATATCTGGCGACCCTGAAAAATAACGAAATAGTAGGCCGGTTTAAATAAATGGGTATGATCCGTCGCGCTTTCTAAAAAAGGCCAACAAACAAATTTCTGTTAATAAACATTATGTATGTACATGCATAGATACTTATTTTGCAAATAATACTTACTTTTTATAAATACTGGCAAACATACACACAAAAATTTTTTTTTTGATATTAAAGCTTTGTCTACTATAGTTCAACATTTATATATTTCCTATGGAAGTTGTTTTTGAGCAAAAATATATAAAAATGTAACTTTCTCTGTTGTCCGGCAAGTTATGAACTTTAATTTTTCACCAAAATATTCAAATAAATAATGGTCACCATCTCCCAAAATTTCAGAGTTCTAATCCGAACCCTTGGGTTAGGTTAGGTTAGAAGGGGTGATGAAGCGGCAAGCCGAAACATCTCACTCGGATCTCAGTGGATCCATTGTGCTCCCCGGGAGCTCACTTGGGTAGGAGAAAGGATGGGTGAGGAGAGGTTGTTGGGCATCAGGGAGGGGTTATGGTAGGAGGAGCCTCCCTGAACCATCCTGAAATCTGGATGAATTTCATGATGTTTGCAGGTGGCAAAATTGAGAGTCTATCTAATTCGTCGAAGAAGTA
This sequence comes from Melangyna quadrimaculata, assembly GCA_949320155.1. Lineage (NCBI taxonomy): Eukaryota > Metazoa > Arthropoda > Insecta > Diptera > Syrphidae > Melangyna > Melangyna quadrimaculata. The sequence goes on along the minus strand of OX439483.1, from coordinate 470,087,067 downwards.
TTCTCCGAGAGTTGCTCTTCTTATTTTAGCTAGGCTGAGGCACTAGCAAACTAAGTGGTATGAGCCCTCCACCGCCTCTTAGTCTTGACACCCTCTACATAGGTCAGATGAGCTGATGCCCATTCTGCTCAAGTGGGTTCCCATGGAGTTGTGACCCGTGAGAGTGCCAACTAAAATGGATAATTGGGGCCTGCTTAACTTAAGTAAATAGTCTGTTTTGTTCCTAGAGAGTAACGGCCACAGAGTCCTTGAAACCCGACAGGTATCAAGTGTTGACCACCGGTCGTTCGCGGCTTTTAAGAAACTGTGGTGAATTCTACATTTTTTTTTTGTTCTAAAGGCATAAGTACCCAGGGTACGACTTGGCTCGGTTCAAGTGTTGCCACGTTTTTGGCCAGTTCGTCCGCCCTTTCATTACCAAAAATGTCACGATGTCCTGGGACCCAACGAAGGGTAACTGTATTTGCTGCGCCCAACGATTTTAGTTCGCTGCGTCAGCAATCAACCAGTTTGGATTTTGTAACAATTGATGATATGGCTTTGATTGCGGCCTGACTATCTATGAAAAAATCAATGTTCTTACCCGTCAATTCAAGCGTGTACAGAAGCTTTGCAGCTTCACAAACTGCAAGGACCTCTGCTTGAAAGACGCTACAGTGGTTCGGCAGTTTTATCGACTTATTTATGGGTGGGTTTTCTGAAAAGATGCCAGACCCTACCCCCTCGTTTGATTTGGACCCATCAGTGAATACCGATACACGATCTTCGTTTGTGACCCGGTTTTTCTTCCAGAGTTCTCTAGGTGGAAAATCTGCAAGTACAACTGGGTTGAAATCAATATGCAGTAAGATGTAGTCAGTTCGAATATTAATATCAGTGAAGTTAATTATAGTCATATAACCATACTGGCCCTGTTTCCAATATTTGCACTCTTTTAAACGGAGAGCGAACCCTTAAAATTATAAAAAATTATTCATCAGGAAAAATTCAAATGTCCATTAAATGCTTTAACAGCTACATACAGACATAATTTTTGGTTTCTGCACATCTGTGGGGTAAAACCTTTCCAACGCTATATAATTTATGTAGTTGCGTTGAGTATTTACTGAGAAAAGTGTACTGTTAGGTTTTACTTAGGATTTGCTAAGCGTATTAATACATAGATTCTTCTAGCTTGGCATGTCTTGAGTCACCTTAAAATTTACAACAATCTTAAACTCAATTCAAAAACAATTAAATAAAGTTTTTAGCCAAATAATAGATGCGTAAAAAAGCACTTATACGCCATACAATATTTTTAAGGAAACATTTAAAAAAAAAAAGAAATTTAGCTTTTTAATGAGTGTTTCTTAAGGAAAACAGCTATTCATATGTGTTCTATCCATATCATTAAGAAGAACATTTTGGTAAATGGTTACCGACTCCTATTCAAATCACAGCCATGAAGATATACTGTGAATTATTATTATTTATTTAATTTCGTGTACTTAGAAAGTAAATACCCAGGTTCTTATGATACTGAAATATTTATGTTCTACAAATAAACATGATTCATCTCCATAGCAAAATAGATGCAGCGAATTCAAAATAATATGAAAGTGATAAGTTCCTGACAGAATCTAAAACGCCAATTCGAATTATAATAATTCTTGAAAATTTCCAAAGCCGTCTTCTAATCTAAAGCCAAGTCGTTAAGATACACATTTGATTTAATGACTATGTGGTCTCCTAAACATGTTTCTGGCATCCCATCTTTCTATAGCATGTGTTAAATTTGTATACACACATTTTTGCAGCTCATAGTTAGATGATACAACAAAAAAAAAACCTGGTTAACTTTTTCTAGCCTCCAGGCGTGACGACGGCAGCAGCAGCACACGTATATAAATCATTTGAATAATTTATTGGATCTGGATCCAGGTTGTGATAGACATTCACATACCATCTGGAAAATTTCTTGCAGCGCAGCGCTGGCTGATCTCTCTGATGGCTGGCTGCGATGTTGATGTTGAAGCATCAAAAGAAATGCATTCGCGTGCATTGTGCGTGTAGGCTTGATCATTGAGGCAAATTAATTCAGCCTCCATGGAGCACACAGATCAAATCTGTTCGAATTGGATATCACCTATCCAATTAGATGTTCATACAAATCACCATTCACACCTCAGCATTCCTGTGGCATGGCATAATATTGCGGAACCGCCGAACTCGCATCCGCAAAGGCTCTGCTTTCAGCTATGTATAGTCATTGAGACAGCACTGCGCAGCGTCAGCGGCAGCGGTGTGCCACTTTGATCATAGTTTTTGAGATCTCCTCTCATTGCCTCAACTATGATGGTTGGATAAGTCGCAGCTCTGTGTGCTGCTAATAGCCACCATCGCATCGCCGCCAAACGAGATGGCGCTGTCCGCATTCCACGACCTTCAGCTTAAGTTTCAGCTTCAGTCTTGAATGTTGATGGTGATCCCGGAGCGGCTTAGGTAGGTAACTATGAATATATGAAAAAAAAAACAAATCTGGTGTTTGCGCAGATTCCGCGTCCGCGGTCGGGGAAGTCATCATCATTAAGTGTGCTGATGGAATTAGCTATTTGGCAAAGTCATGCAAAGGAAGAGGCACCTATTAAGATTAAATATTTTATGATTCCACTCTGAACGGAAGGGGGCGCTGCTCCACAGAAGTCATTTTGAATTTCCTATTATTTTATGTTTTTTTCTTGTTCTTTTTTGTATTATCTTTATTTGCACCCGGAGACTGATCCTTTTGTGTGGTTTGGATCGTGGTAGTGTTGTCTTCCTGTCACTGTCACTGTCATAATCGTCGTTCGCATTTCCCTTTTTTTTATGTCATCATCATAGCCGGTTCTCATAATAGCCTATCGATCAGGCGTCTATTTTGTTGTCGATTAGTCACAGGACAGATGCAAATGTCGAGATCGAGAAGTGGCTTTGCTACACGAACAATTGCCACTTAATTAAGAACATGAACCACATTATTTTTTTTTGTTGCTTTGTCAAGGACCCCGATTAAGGGAAGGGCCTTTCCCATCATCATAGGATGGCCATCCAAACTCATGACTGCTATACAACTGAGGCGATGAGATAACGCTATAGGACTTCATTAAAAATTTGATGACATTGTGGCGCATTGTCTGAGGCGGCATCATAGGGCGTGACAAATTTCCACACAAAACGACATTATTAGTTGTCGCTTTATAGTGTCGCATACAAGACATACTTTCGAGTACAAGCCCTATGAGTGAGTGGGTTTTAGTTTTTGTTGTCATGAAAATTGGCAAAACGAGAGGCCTCTTTTATAGGGATTTAATGAATCACGAGTTTGAATTCTCTGCGGAATGGCAATATGGCAAATGAAACTGGTTGTCTTGCCATCACACAGTTGATGGGGTAACTAATTGTGATTGACGGATTTGGGACTGGAAATATAAGTTTAAAGAGATATATTCAACGACAAACAAATTAGTTTATAAATGTGAATCAGAGACAATATGGGTGCGCAAATGCGATTGAGTTGTGAGAAAGAGGGACCCACGACCGCAATTAATCGTGTCGACGAGTGAGGGCAATGTATAGACACAAATTAGCATAATGTCTTCTAAGTACACCGAAATATAAATCCTGGCGGGAATTGATAATTTATTAGATATTATTGTCGCAATGTAAGCAAAGGATTTAAATTTCAATTCGAAATTCGTGTTGATAGGTATGCTTCTATTATGAAAGAACTGGAAAAGACGTCCGAAGTTGGGTTCGAGGGTAAACTCATGGGCATTCCTAGAAGCGCGAGTATTACGGTTGAGTTGTTTAAGGGGAGGAATGCAACTGGCTATTTCACTAGAACACTGATTATAAAAAAGCGGTAAAATAGGGAAAGACATGAAACATTACGGCGGTGTTCGAGAGATGTAATTGTTTCCATTATAGATCTTTCACCTATCATTTTTAAAGCTCTCTTTTGTATTCTGTCCAATAAACTCAAGTGAGTTTTTGGAGCTCCTGCCCAAATATGAGAACCATTGGACAATGCTGTCGAGATCAGAATTTAATGAGCTTATCATACGCTGCCGTTCAAGTTCCACATCCGAAGGGCATGGATGAGAATCTGTAAACGAATATGAGAAGCTGAGGGTACTGTCGTCAGCGAAACAGTTTAATGGATTAGAAGTTTCAGACAAAAGATAATTTATAAAAATAAGGAAGAGAGTCGGAGACAAAACGGAGCCCTGGGGCACACCAGCATTTATTTTATGGATTTCAGACTTGAAACCGTCCAATACGACTTGTATTGAACGGTCCGAAAGGTAATTTCTAATCTATCGAAGCAGAGATTCATCGAAACCAAATGCGCGCATTTTCGATAAGAGAGCTTGATGCCAAACTCTATCAAACGCTTTTGAAATATCAAGTGCGATAATCTTACTTTCTCCAAAACGATGTAAAGATTTGTTCCACTGTTCGGTGAGATATATACCATCAGATCACCAGTGGACCTATTGCTACGAAAGCCGTATTGCCGGTTATTAAGAAGCTTTCGTTCTTCGAGATATTTCTTGAGCTGAAAATTGATCAGCGTTTCCATGACCTTGGAAAGAAGGGACGTAAGTGCAATTGGACGATTGTTAAATGGTGAAGAAGATACGCCTTTTTTAGGGACAGGCTGGACAAATGCTGTTTTCCATCCACTCGGAAAGAGACCAGTAGAGTAGAACAGTTGGAAAATCTTACGCGGTGGTTTTGCCAGCGTTGAAGAACACCTCTTCAGAACAATGGGAGGGATACTATCCGGGCCAGCGGATTTGTGAATGTCGAGATCTTTCAGAACTCTAGCAACTGCACGAGTGCGAAAGGAGATTTGTCCCATAAAATCATTTCGGTTCTCAAGTACAGGAGGAGTCATAACACTCTCTGGCAGCGTCGAATTAACAGCAAACTGTGCTGCAAGCAAATTGGCTTTATCTTGCGAGCTGACAAAAGGAGTATCATTGAATATGTGCTGAAGAAAATAAATATTTAACTGAAATTGGATTTTTTAATTTATAAGACTCTCTGTAAATTTCGGTCCAAATATAAAGTCTCGTCACGGTCTCGTCCCGGTTGCTTTAAAGGCAGTCTCGTCTCGTCTCATCTCGGTCTCGTCAAGCGAGACCGAGACTTTTCTCGTCTTTTGGCCAGCCCTAACGGTAGGTACTCTCATTCACGGTAAAAAGCTGCCTGTAGGTATACGTTCAATGAAAATGTAAATGAAACATTTCAAATTAACGTCTTTAAATGTTGTCGGTACAGTTCAGATCTACCCAGCGAACAATCAGTTTGAGATCTCTATTCAAAAAATGTCTGTTAAAATTTTAAAATCAATCTCTGTGCAAACAAATTTCCTTCTCGTATGACGAGACCTAGACGAGACTGCCTTTTAAGCATCCGAGACGAGACTGCTTTTTAAGCATCCGAGACAACACCAAGGTGAGACTACCTTGTAAGCATCCAAAACGAGACCGAGACGAGACTGAATATTTGGACCGAAATTTACAGAGAGTCTAATAAATTAAAAAACCCCAATTTCAGTTAAATATTTATTTTCTTTTGCACATATTCAAACTATACGGGGTACAAATAATAGATATTTTAACGTATCGAAATCGAATATATTTCGTTGCAATAATCCACAGGTTGTCTGGAAATCGTTTTTTTCGTAGACAAGACCGGGACGAGACTGCAAATTCAAATTTGCTCGCAAAAGCGGCGAGACTGAGACCGAGACGAGACTAAAAGTGTTCGGTATTCGAGACAATACATACAAAAGTCTCGCAAAGTCACGTCTCGTGGTCAAACCTAGTCTTTATAGTATCTATAAGGCGTAATAGCCCAGTGGCATAGCATGGTGGCCCAGGATTACTTTTCAAGGGTTGAAAATATCGAAAAAAAAAAATATAAAAAAAACGTTGATGCGTTCTTAAATAAAATTCTCTTGTTTATTAATTTTCATCAACGTATCTATTTTTCTTTAAATTGGTATCCATTTAATGAGTCTTAAATTTTTTTTTTTTTATTTCCAAACTTCTTAGTCATAGATAATCGAAAATTGTTCGTGTCTGCCGTTGACGAAAATTAACAAAAACTAAGAAAAATTTAACTCTTCACTAACTACATCTTTCATACACTACATCACATAAGTTTTGTTGAAAAAAGAGGGGAGGGGCGGCTGATATGATTCTGGTGGAATTTTACTTACAATATCACAAATGTATTAAACAGATAGACAATTAAATAAATATGTCTTACAGAAATTATATAATCTATTACCTAAATAATAATCCCCAATTCATTGTTTAAAAAAAAATTACTGTATTAAATTTTAAACAACACAAAATACAATTTTCAACTGATTTAATTAGTTAAAGACTTTTAATAACAATATTAACCATATAGGGTTGCCAGAAAATTGAGCTCTATTTTAAGTTTGTTTTCCAATTAGGACAGGATACGCTTCAGCTAACCATCAATTATTGTTCTCTAAATTAATATGAGCTATAACACAAGGTCAATATCGCCTATATTTGTAATGGCGACCTCGGAGAATAATAACCCAAATTTTATCCAAAAAGTTAAACAATTTTTTTTTTTGTAAATCTCTATTAAAAATTATTTTATAATAATTGTACGGAAATAATTTGTCACAAACAAAAAAATAATCGATAATAACATGAGGTTTATTGTTATGTTTTATACACAAAAAAAAATTGTTTATATAAATATGGTAATTAAGATATTCTGTGGTGGTAATAACATACGGTTATATTTCCTTGATGACACTTCTCTCATTTGTCATTAAATACCTGCCCGTTTAGATCATTAGTCATATCTATCTGTAATGAGATGTCCCCATCAGCAGGAAATAGTGTTTATCTTTCATTTTTCTCTTTATAATGACATCATGTAGGATAGGCACTATGGAAGGACAAGGTAGTTTTTGACAACACAGTTCAGCTATAGTGAAAGCTTTTCCGCAAATACTCTTAGGGTTGGATAACAACCTAGTTAATTAGAGTAATATAGTTTATGAATAATGGTTTATAGTCACATCAACTCAGTTTTTTAAACAAAATGGACATTTTTAGGGACACCAGCTTATTTGTGTACATTCATTAAATAAAATATGTCATTTTGGAGGTATTTAAAATAGAGGTGAATATTAATATAGTTGTATTTGGGACCTTAATACAATCGTCTTCTTAAAAAATATTTATTAAATTTTCTATGACGATTAAAGAATATACTTTTTATAATGTTGGCATGTTAAAGTTCCTGGATTGATTAGTACCTGATTAATCTTGATGCATACCGAATACTCAAAATTATAATTTGGCAACAGCTCACATGATCAAACAAGAACCACTCTGAAAAAGATAAGTATTTTATTCAATATCATCTGGAGAAAGACCGCGCCGCTTTCTCACAAGGAAAAATGATTTGCCAGAAACAAACCATTTTTTTTTTGGCGAGAGGGGTGTGACGGGAGATTTTTTCCTTTCTCTTACGCCCTTCTTGCCTACAAGCTTAAAATTGCTGGCAACTCAGTTTGCTAGTGTGAAAGGGGGCAATTAAGTATATAAACGTAAGTAACATTAACCTACATGTTAAATTGGATTAAACCAGATGGCTTAAAAGTTAAAACCACAAGTTCCCTGTTTTCGTAAGAATCTCTGACAATAAAAGAGCCCGATTAAAAATTCTAAATGATCACAGAATCAGGTGTAAATGTTGGCGTTGATTTTAATTTTCCCTAGTAAAGTTGTCTTCGTTTCCTCTTTGGCTGCAAGAACTCAGAACCCAAAATTCCACTAGGAATCTCTTTTATCAACAAAAAACATTGTCAGAGTTTTTTCAATTGACATCCAAGTTCTCTTACTGGCTGTGATACGTTCGACTTGAAGCTAAATGGTATAATCTTCTTGTCTGTGGCTGCGGTTTTATTAAATTTGTTTCAGATAAAAATTTAAGATAGGCAGTGAAAACGTCGTTAGCCGATACATCTTTAACTTAATAGATTGGAACATTTAGAGAAAATAATGAGAGGATGTTTTTTTTTTATTTAAAATAATTCGAAACCCTATAACACTTTCGAAATATTTTTTAAGAACAGTTCCAATCTCGAAATTTACTCGAGGCAATCAGATTTTTCACTGTTGTTAGGATACATATTATATTGTTAGCTGGAATTTATCTGCTTTCATGGCAAAATAATGGAATCTATCATATTAGCATGATGGTTTCGCAATTTATTTCTACTTGAACGTTACAGTGGAGCATTTAACCCAAGCTTCTCCGACGGAAAATTATTTCCAAATGGTTTCCAGAAATATTTGCCTATCCTACTATATATATAGTCATACTTATTACATAAAAAGGACTATTATCAACCTTGTTTTTTTAGCCATTAGGTTCTCTACTAAAAAGTACCTTGAAATCTGTGATGAAGCCATGCATGATTGTAGCAAAGTAAATTTTGCATTTGCTGCTATAAAAAGGGCACTTTTCAAATATAAATTCAAATTAAAAATGTCACGTAAAAGATACAAAACTTATTTTGGCGCAACAAATTCAAATTTCAAAAGTTACAATTTCTGGTAAAGAAAAATTTATTAATATCTACATTGTTTTTGAAAATGTGGACTTAAGTACAATATTATTTGAGAGGTATTTTGAATTTAAAAAAATCCAGCGAGTTCAAAAATCGTGGTTTGAGCGATTAACCTAAGTCAGAAAAACTTCAAATTCTGGTATATTAAGCCAACTTTTGTCAAAGGAAACTTAAATATTAATACAAAAAACCACCAGAAATACAAACTTGGGATTCGCGCAACAAATTATCATCCCCAAGGCTCCAATTTCAGGCAAAAGAAAAAAACTGAAGGTGAAACTTTAAAATACGTCGGTTCTTCCCCGTGCCAGAGGCGTTTTTAAAATAGCTGAAGTAGGTTTTACAGTATACCAACATATACCAGACAATTTTTGAAAATGCAAAAATATAGCCAGTTTTTAAAAAGATAGAACTAAACTACAGGGTATTAAATACAGGGGTATTATTTCATGTAATAAAGGTATTCATACAACATCGTAAGTTTACAAATTGTGTAAACCATTTCCCATACAAAATTTGACAGTTCATTAACCAAATGGTCAATTTAACCAAAACGTAAGCATATCTAGTGTTTTACGAGGTTGCATGTATGAATACCCTTGATGTCTATAAGTGTTAAATTAGATTTGACCAACATATTGGATTATTCATTTATTTCAATCAAAATGGTAATCAAAAAATATAAACAAGCTTTAATGATCAGGTACATATAGATTAAGATTTATTCAACGGAATAGTTTATTATACTCTACAAATTACTAATTTGTATTGAATTTTAAAACTCTTACATACAAAATTCTTAAAAGCCTACAGACTTGAATCTTTAAAGCATATAGTCGGATTCTAATTCTAAGTAAGCATTAAAATAGTTAAACCTGGTTTACAAACGTAAAATTTGTTTATGAGTTAGTCTTAGGCAAATAATTAAAAAAGCATTTTGGAAAAAAAATACGTATACGCCGTAGTGCACCACTTAAATTTATAAGTAAGTAATTCATTTTATTAATCATAATAAATATATATACATACATTGTTTTTTTTTTTATAAATAATGAATTTCATAGCTTTGGCTGTGCCGTCAGCCAGATTGGAAAAATTATACTTAGTGCTTTTAGTTTACTATAAAACAATTTAAATAAATTCAGTCACTAACAAGCTTCTATATTTTTTTATAAATTGAATTCAAAAAAACAGAACAGTGATTTCCAATAACAATCATTTAGTATTTGTATCGTTTCTTATATTGTTAAACTTCTTTCCCCAGAAATATCTTTCTTTGCGGTAGTTAAATAGGATAGGGCAAACACTTATGAAACGGAAGCAGTCTTCTTTGGCTTGGATATTGCAGATCGTACAATATTGATCAAATTAACCGTTGTATGATTTACCATTTAAAGGTAGAAGTTCACATCTTGATTTTTGAATATAAGTCATACTTCTTTATAGTGCAAGGAGTCTTGAAATTAGTTGTTATTTAATAAATTGTAATTAAGCTGAGAGTAAATTTTTCTACTATTTGACTGAAGAGCTTCAGTTACTAATAGTCGGGGAGACGGCCATAGGACGACCTACCCTCATCTCTTTACCAGATGAGAGGTACACAGTTTTGTAGATAGTGTACCAACAAACAGTATGCGCATGGGTCGCCTAAAACATAGTGGGCCCTTTATAGGGTTGCCACGGTTAAAAGGTCAATTTTTGGGTTTATTCAATTATCTGATTGCGCTTATGTGGGAAGCCATAAAGAAATAAAACAAAATATAATATGAAAGGAAATTTAATATAAAAATTTTCAAATAAGCGATTTTTTGAAATTTTAAATTTAAGTAGGGCAAATTAGGTCAAACGTATTAAAAGGTCGAAATCTTAATATCTAAACGGTAAGTCATAGCGAAATGATTTTTTTTTGCAATCGATAGATTTTATTGAATACACGAAAGTTATACATGACAACAAAAACTGTCAAAAATTTACAACTCGAGATATGAACGTTTGAAAGTCAAAACTGGCGAAATAGATGTTTAAGGAAAAATTTACTATAACATTCTTTTACTGTGACATTCTATTGAAATATATGGTATGTTGTCATGAAGCTGATTAATAAGAAGATAACAGGTATCTGCCAAATTTTTAATTGAAGCTTTTGTTTTGGCAAAGTAAATTTTTGAAAAATAATTTTTGTTTAAGGGTTTGAATGAACAACAACCACTTGTGTTGGCTACCACCGAGTATTACATTTGGCTGGAATTATTGCAATTTCATGGCTGCCACACCAATCATCAGATTCCTTTTAGTGGTGCTAATTCTATAGTTCCAATTTGAATTTATAAACTGTTTTGCCGTCAACTGGATTCGAACTTAGACCAAGCTACCTTAGAGGCCGTTGCACTGCGCATTGCACCACCGAGGTCACCTGATCGTGCCCATCCAAATGAAGATTTTTCTAATTTACAATTGCATTTGGACAACAAGCATTTCATTCAAAACCTTCAATGATAAATATGACGGAGCGAAAGCTATGCAGCCTAACTGCAAGTGTTATCACGAGAAAACACCTTTGAATTTTTTTTTTAATTTATAGGTTGTTTTATTTTTATTTTTGTACCCTTTGGTGAAATTTGAAATTAACATCAAAATACAGATAATTCTTCCATATAAGCATGATAGTACTAGGATTTCTACAAAAACTTGGTTAAAACTCAGGGTTGCCGTACTTTAATATTTCTCTTTGCGTCAAAGAAAACAGTTATGTACTACTCTCTGCCATACAGATGCCTTTACATTTGTTTTTTTCGGAATATCTTAACAAAATTTACATTTCCCAGTGCTTTGTCAAAAAACCTTTCCGAAACCTCCTTAAAACAATAATGAAGATAAAAAAAGAATTTTTCAAAAATTCACTTTGCCAAAACAAAAGCTTCAATTAAAAACTTGGCAGATACCTATTATCTTTTATTAATCAGCTTCATGCCAACATACCATATATATCAATAGAATGTCTCAGTAAAAGAATGTTATAGTAAATTTTTCCTCAAACATCTAATTCGCCAGTTTTGACTTTCAAACGTTCATATCTCGAGTTGTAAATTTATGACAATTTTTGTTGTCATGCATAACTTTCATGTATTCAATAAAATATATCGATTGCAAAAAAAATAATTTCACTATGACTTACCGTTTAGAAAATAAGATTTCGACCTTTTAATACGTTCACCCTAATTTACCCTACTTAAATTTAAAATTTCAAAAAATCCCTTATTTGAAAATCTGTATATTAAATTTCCTTTTATATTATATTTTTTTTTGTTTCTTTGTGGCTTACCACATAAACGCAATCAGATAATTGAATAAACGCAAAAATTGACCTTTAAACCGTGGCAACCCTATGAAGGGCCCACTATTTTTTAGGCAACCTATGCGCAAACTGTTTGTTTGAACAATATCTAAGAAAAAAGTATAGTATACCCCTCATCAAGTAAAGAGATGAGTGTAGGTCGTCCTATTGCCGTCTCCCCGATTATAATCTTTCTCTTACATAATCTTAGTATTTTTAATTAATCTTGGAGATTTTTCTCTTAAAGTTGAACTGGTTGTTATAAATTGACTCAAAAACTTCTCCACAAGTACAAGCAATATTCTGCCACTTCATGATCCACCAGTCTTTGTTTCTTACTTCGTATAAAAGCATTTGTTTGGTCTAACCTCTAACGTGTATCTGGGTGCGAAAGAACTTAAGGATTAGTCTGCCTGTGGTTAGGAGTTTTGGCAAGCCTGTTTCTAAATACAGTGCATAGTTCGGTGTTCTCTTTGGTAAGTTGAACAGTTTTTTTTATTAAATTTCTTTGAAGTGTTTCCACTTCTTCAAATTCATCTATTCCCCAAACCTTAGCAGCAAACAAGAGTGATGTTTTGACAACACATTCAAATATTCTGTACTTTGCAGACAATATCACATTTTGATTTGAAAAAATATTCTTCCATGTCATGTTGATCAAGCTTTGGATGAATTCGCCTAGGTTGAAATGCATAAGTATGTAGGCAAAATTGCCCTAGGCAAAACAAATTAATTCTTTTTTTACCTTAGAAGTTAAAGTGAGACCCTAAAATGTTAGGCTGAATTCAACCAAGATTAAGGATAAAATGCCATAGGCAAACTCGCTTATGTTTACCAAAAATAAGGCAAATTTTATTTATATAGTCCAGTCGAGTCGTCATTTTACCTTGCTTTAATCTGCACGGTCTGTTTTTTTTCATGAATCGATAGGGGCTTACAAGAAAAGCTTAACCCTAGATTTGCACCACCTAACAACTTTTTTTTACCAAAGTTATTGGTAAAAACGTACTTTTTGACTTTTTTTTGGATTTTTGCGAATATCTCGGCTCCAGTACATTGCACAGTAAAAAATTTAAATACGTTTTGTTTGTTATAAGATTATCTAGCATGAAGTGTTAAGCTTTTTTTGTTTGAACAAATAAGTAAAAAGTAACCGTTAGTTTTAGTAATTTTCTTTTGGTTTTTAGACGGTTTTTCATTATTATTTCGAAAAAATTTTATGTTTTGGTTAGTTTTTATTTTTGTTTTGTCTAGCTTTAAAATAAAAATTGAGCTCTTAACTCCAAACGGGAGCCAAGAAATCTATGAATGAACACAGCCAAGTCGGAGCCCCCCAAAAAAGACATTTTCTGTTTTTTACGCATATCTTGGCTCCAGTATATCGCAAAGTAAAAAATGAAAAAAAATATTACTTATTGGAATATTAGCTATTGTTTAAATAAATAAATATTTTTATTTTAACAAATAAATAAAAATTAACAGCTAGTTTTAGTCAGTTTTATTTATTTTGTTTGTTGAACAAATACTTTTGATTTATAATTTTGATAAAGGCTTGTGAATCGGCTTAATTAATTGCTATTTTGTAGTCCTTTTAATTTCTTAAAATTAAAAAAAAATAGCTCCCTACGACATACTGGAGCTATATACCTTCCGGTATGGTTGACCCATTATTTTGGCCCAGTCTGCACGCTCCAGTGCTTTGATGTATTTATGTCAACCATTTTTTATTTGCCATTATACTGTTTGATAACACTACTTTTTATATGCATTTTTTTATCGCTAAATTTTGAATTGTTGTATTTTGGAAACCATCATTGGGTCTACAGAGTTGGTTTTGATCTCAAAATGAAGCAAATTAAGATACTTCAAAATCCTAGAACGCACCGTACCCCCCAGTAAAGAAGAAATTATCACCGCCATCAAAGCACTGAAGAACAACAAAGCGGTTGGACTTGACGGTATTCCTGCAGAGCTCTTAGGAGCAGCCCCAACGACATCGAGCGAGCTACTGCACCCACTTATTAAGAGAGCCTGGGAAGCAGAGAGCTTTCCTGAAGAGTGGAAAAAAGGAATGATTGTCAAGCTCCCAAAGAAAGGAGATCTCACACAGTGCGAAAACTGGAGAGGAATATGCGTTCTGCCTGCAGTAGCCAAGATAATAGCAAGGATAATATTGGACCGAATTAAAGACCACCTCGAAGACACACTCGACGCCGAACAAGCAGGTTTCCGCACTGGATCTTCCTGTGTTGATCACATCAACACCTTGAGGATCATCATCGAACAGTGCGTTGAATATCGATCACCACTTCACCTGCTGTTCATCGATTTTGAAAAGGCGTTCGACAGTGTCAATAGAGAATTTATTTGGCTTGCTTTGCACAGGAGGGGCATCCCAGATAAATTGATTGCTATTATCAAGGCTACATATGATGGATCCAGGTGTCACGTTTTGCACAAAGGTAGGCTGTCAGAGGAGTTTGAAATCCAAAGTGGAGTTAGGCAAGGCTGTATACTGTCACCAATACTGTTCCTGTTGGTGATAAGTGACGTACTGCACGCAGCTTTGTCAAATGGAAATGGGGGAATTCAGTGGACTCTGCAATCTCACCTCAAACATCTGGACTACGCGGACGACGTATGCTTACTCTCTCATAGGATCATGGATCTCCATCAAATGACAACAAGGGTGGAGAGAGAAGCAGAAATCGTAGGGCTTAAGATCAACTCGGCAAAAACTAAAAGGATCAGCCTTGGAACTTCCTCATCAATCCAAGTAAATATTTCTGGACAACCGGTAGAGATGGTAGAGGATTTCCAATATCTTGGGAGTATTATCTCTACGGGTGGCGGAACTGAACTGGACGTAAACAGCCGAATCAGAAAAGCAAAGGCTGCGTTCGGAATGCTGTCCAAAATATGGAGAAACAACTCTTTTAGCTTAAAGACCAAGCTACGACTGTTCCGCTCCAATGTTGAATCCGTTCTGCTTTACGGCTGCAGCACTTGGAAAGTCACTGAAATTGTCACTAGAAAGCTGCAAACCTTCGTTAATAGATGTCTACGAAACATCTTGAGGATTTTCTGGCCCAACCGTATCTCCAATGCCGAACTTCATACGAGAACGGGTCAGGAGCCCATAGACTCCATTATACGAAGAAGAAAGTGGCAGTGGATTGGCCATACGCTTCGAAAAGGCGATCGGTGCATTGCATCTCAAGCAATGCAGTGGAACCCGCTCACACAGGAGGGAAGACAAGTGGGCCGGCCTAGAAGTACATGGCGAAGAACGGTCGAACAGGAATCGGCACGACTGGGGAAAAGTTGGAGAGAGCTGAAATATATTTCAAGAAATCGTACACGATGGCGCGTAGGTGTAGTGGAGGCCCTATGTCCCGTAAGGGAAACATCACGGACGTAATAGGTCCGAGGACCTAAGTAAGTAAGTAAGTAAAATCCTAGAACAATGCTTTTATTTAAAACTAATTATTCAGGGGTGGAATCGGCTAAGGTGATAGTTGATTATCAATTTTGGTGATCGTCGTTTTGAAGACAGCTGTCTCTATCACATCTAAAGGCAAAAATAGAGACAGCAATCGTCAAAACGACGATCACCACAATTGATAATCAAATATCACCTTAGCCGATTCCACCCCAGGACTAAAATCACCAATAACTGGAAAAAAGAGCGAACAAATCGTGATTTTTCTGTTTTTTGACCATGAAGCGGTCACCGCGCCGCTCTAGGTCGAAAACTTAGGTTAGTTACTAGGCCAATATCCTGAAAACTCAGCAAAAAATCAGAAGTACCAGATTTGACGCATACGTGAATGTACATAATAGTTACTGTACTATTTATTTATCATACAGAAAAGGTTTTTTTTTTGTATGACTTGCCCTTCTTTATTCATTCATTGCTCAGCTCTAGTATGTCGTAGGGAGCTTTTTTTTAATTTTAAGAAATTAAAAGGACTATAAATAAGTTATTAATTAAGCCGATTTACAAGCCTTTATCAAAATTATAAATCAAAAGTATTTGTCCAACAAAAAAAATTAATAAAACTTACTAAAACTAGATGTTAATTTGTATTTATTTGTTAAAAAAAAATATTTTTTTATTTAAACAATAGCTAATATTCTAGTAAGTAATATTTTTTTTCATTTTCTACTTTGCGATATACTGGAGCCAAGATATGCGTAAAAAACAGAAAATGTCTTTTTTGGGGGGCTCCGACTTGCCTGTGTTCATTTATAGATTCCTCGGCTGCCGTTTGGAGTTAAGAGCTGAATTTTTAAATTGTAGGGAATAGCAACAGCTAGACAAAACAAAAAATAAAAACTAACCAAAACATAAAATTTTTTCGAAATAATAATGAAAAACCGTCTAAAAACCAAAAGAAAATTACTAAAAGTAACGGTTACTTTTCATTTATTTGTTCAAACAAAAAAAGCTTAACACTTCATGCTAGATAATTTTATAACAAACAAAACGTTTTTAAATTTTTTACTGTGCAATGTACTGGAGCCGAGATATTTGCAAAAATCCAAAAAAAGTCAAAAAGTACGTTCTTACGAATAACTTTGGTAAAAAAAGTTGTCAGGTGGTGCAAATCTAGGGTTAAGTTTTTCTTGTAAGCCCCTATCGATTCATGAAAAAAAAACAGACCGTGCGGATCAACGCAAGGTCAAGCCCATTTTTACGACGGTTCGACTGGAAGGAATCTAAGGTAAGTTACCTAAGAACTTACCAGGTTCAAAACGGCACTAGGACTAACTTAATTTGTACCACGATTTAGGTTTATTTTACACAGTTTTTTCTTTGGGTGTATCTTTCTTAGACTATGTAGCTAATTGAACAAACTACAGATATTTCCTTTTTTTTGTTTTTACTTAAAAAGCTTTATCAGGAACAGGTCGTGTTCCCAATAAGTCCCAACATAAGGTTTTTCAAAATGCTCGGAAAAAAATATTTTCGCTTTAATATTTAAAAATAAATAGTCCGTTTTCTTGCGCATAATTTTATTATTATTTATAATCCAATTAGCTCATTTACATAGGTATTAAATAAGGTTTGCAAGTATTATTTGGTTTTAACATTAAGGTGGACCTTCTTTGGTTCATTCATACATTATCTAAGTAACCATTTAGTTAATTTTATATATTGGAAGTGGTATCCACTTACAAACCAATAGGTAGGGTAGGGCGGGTTAGTTGGACCACGGGGCAAGTAGGAACACGCGAATTTCTCAGAACCCGAAAGTACTAAGAGAACATGATCAAACACGATCAAAGCGCGCTCTTTTGCCAACTCGTGTCAAACCGGTTTCAGTTGCATTGTATCCTCAGAACGGAAAGCATGCGCATTTTTTTATTTTTCAGGTAGTCGAGTAAAAAATAAGAAACATATATAGTTTTTGTATTTGTCTAGTGGAAAAAAAAACGAATAAAAGACTGAGGTAAAGTGTGTTTATTAGTGAATATATTGTATTTTCATATTTTGGGTGTTGAATTGAACAGTTTTAAATATTTTTTATGATGAAATATTTTCATCAAACCAGGTATGGGGTAAGTTGGACCAGTTGGTCCAACTAGCCCTGCTGATTTAATTAAACCATTGTATATGAATATATTTTATATCTGTATATTTTATATCTGTTGCTCAGCAAACTATTCCTCATATTAAAGAAAGAAAAAACCTAAACAATAGAAGTTATATTGTTTTTGTTTTTATTTTAGTGGACTGTATTGAATGAAATTCAATAAAAAGTATTAAAGCGACCTTTAGTCCAATACGTTTCGGTCCTGATAACAATTACAGTGGACCTCATATTGCTATTGAGAGATCTGATGATAATGCTGCTAATGACTCAATTCCGTCTTTATCTCAAGGAGCTTATACATTTGCGCCGGAAGTTGTTTTGCCATTTCTAAAAGCTGGACCCAGAAAGCAAACAATAACCAAAAGAAGGAAGATACACTGCAATCCTTAGAGACACACCCGAAAAAGTTGCATTGCAAAAGAACAAAATCGCGAAGTGTTGTCGAAGCCAAAGTTAATAAAAAGAAAAAAGTTCAAATAAAGAAAATGGTTTTACAAATATCAAGTTCCGAAAAAGAACTGGAATATTTCTGCCTAATGTGCATGGAATCGTACGAAGTTTGTTTCCCAGGTGAGGAGTGGATCCAGCGCGAAACTTACCGAAAGTATGGGGACACAAATTGCACAGTTTCCCGAGATCGCCCTTCTATGAATGCATTAACTGCAACAGTGACTATGTCTCTTAAGTTATTTTTATCAAGTTTCTTGACCGTATTAAATAATAATAAAATAAAAATATAAGACTTTGGATTTATTGTTCTTTATGGAACTTGCTTTTTGACTCTTTGGGGATAAGGGTGTTGTCCAACTAACCCCACACACTGGTCCAACTTGCCCCGCTTAATGGACAAGTAGGACCACTTGGACTAGATGCATTTAAGGGGCCAGTTATAGCTATCATTGAAAACTATCATTGAAAATATTAATTGTCGATTTTGAGAGGTTTCGAAGTAAAAATAAATGATTATTTTGATGCCAAAGTAAAGCTTATTGACTCAATAATTTTTTCTAGGTAAAACGAAATTCAATTTTGCACAACTTTTCTCATAAAATGACTTTTAATTTTTCAATGATGAACTCTCTTATCCATGATCATTGAAAAAATTAAAAGTTACGTTCTGGGGAAGATATGGGTCAAAATGAATTGTGTTTGGAGGAGAAATAATTTTGAAGTCGTAAGCTATATTTCTGCATTAAAATATTGAATGATTAAACTTTCGAAGAGTCTCAAAATCAACAACACTTTTACAATGATAGTTTTCAATGGTAGCTATAACTAGCCCCTAAGGCAGCATAATTCCTCGGGGGTGACATATTTTCCTTTTTTTCAAATTTTAATTAGAAGCCAGAATTCCATTCTTTCTTTTGATACCAGCTTCATAGTTGTACTATGAATAGTTTGATCTCGTCATGCGAGACCGAGACTTTTCTAGTCTTGTGGCCATCCCTACCAAACATCAAAAATGGTTTATGGTGTATACAAAATAATTCTTTAAACCGTTGATATTCCTCGATATCGGAATGAGTCAAAATTCTAAAGGTATTTCGGCGCCAATCGGGCTGCAAATTTAAAAATAGCTTTGGTGTAGGACCTTACTACCATTACCTATATACTAAAACAAAAATCATGAAAGTAGCATTTCGGACAAAACAATATCATCAGCAGGTGACGTTGATTTTTTTGTTTTATATTTCTCAGTCAAATCTGCTAGATTGTATCCCAAGATACAGAAACAAATAAATAGTAGCGTTTTTTTCCTTCCAACTTGACTCGTTTTGACTCCCAACTTGGAATTTTTGAAAAATTTCTGATATAGGTATTCGAGTCCACTGTTCAGAATTCTATAGATTTTTTCAGAACGAATTTCTGTCGTCTGGTTCAAAACCTAATTGCACTGGACTATCAATTCATTATGTAGATTATGTATAGTATATGTACTATTAATTATATATATATGTCTATGCAGATATGTAAGTAAAGGTAGAAATAACAAGTTATCATTTGCTTTTTAACTAGCGCACAAGTACCTCCCGCTCTCTATCAACCAATCTTAAATAGGTATTTTTAAAGGACAGTTTTTGAAATATTTAATATTTAATGGCTATAAAGCTTTACCTACCTGGTTACCTATACCTAGTTAAACATGATTAGGTAGATTCAAATATCGTTACCAGATATTTTTATGTAGGTTGTAGGTAGATATTTATGATTGCACTCATTAACAATTTACTTATAACATATAAGATATTTATGATAAGCACACCAACCGCGCCCCTTATTATTATCATTTCCACCATGTTTGTTTTTCAATTGAACGATTTGAGTCCATGAACGTGTTCGTAATTATTATAATATCACAACCCCCCAAAAAAAGAAGAAAAAAATATTCAATGCTAAAAACAGTACAAATGTTCATTATGTATTTGCTGCTGTAAAATTGTATAGTAAACCTTTCAATTTTCCATGTTGCATCTCATACACGAACCAACTCAAACGATTAGTTAGGGTTGATGGCCCAACTTCGCTCCAACAAACAATGTTCCTTGTCAAACTGTCAACAAATTACTCACAATGCAGTAGAGTTGCTTTTTTATGTTCGTTTGTGTGCACGTACATGTACATCGTACAAACATGAACGATGGTATACTTTAATGGAGAATTCTTCACTTCAACCTAAAAAAGAGTGATTGGCAAAACCCCACTCGAATGCGCGTACTCAAAGTGACAGCCGCTCACTAATGACAGCTGAGTGCGCACGCATCAAACGAAAAACAGGAGAAGAGGACAAAAGAAGATGAATAATATATTATTTAAATAAAAGCCAGTCAACTCCAACGAACCAGCAAACTCTAAATGCATAAATGTCTATCCCACTCTTTCGCACTATTTCCAGTTTCTGGTATGAAATTAAACAAAACATAAGAAAAGACTCAAAACGTGTTCCATTCACATGCATCCATCTCGCTCATCCACTATTGGCTGCCATTGCTAAACATCGCCACGCCTTATTTAGCCAACCACACAAAAAGAAACCAAACCAAATAAAGTGACGTCCCTCTCTGGTTCCAATTGGAAACTCGTTTTGTTTCGTTCCCTGTTGCCTGAGTGAGAATCTGACAGTAGTTGCCGAATGAAATTCTCATCGGTTCGATGATGTAAATATACCGGCAAAACAAAACTGTGCGTTGAGTATTTTCTGCATTTGCCGTCGTGAAAAACTCGATTTACTGTTGGTAATTTGCAAACCATGATTGTGATTAAAAATTCAAGAAATTAGTGCTTTGAGTGATTTTTTTTTTTCTGTCTTACAGTTTAGAAATTATTTATTGAGTGGTTATGATTTGATTGATTTGATAGGTCATTTGTGCTAACTAATGACATAAATAAGTGATTACGAATCCAAGGAAAAGTGTTGACAATAACAATTAAAATTATGTGTTCAAGTCAACGTTCGGATAGTCCGGCGGGCTCGGAAATATCTGTCGGATCACCCAGTCCCCCACCCCATCATCGCCAGGAAGACTACTTCCGGCCATCGAAATGTTTACGTCTTGATACAGCAGATGCTGCATCATCTGCTGCCCAAGCCAGAACAGAACGATTAAAGAGTTTTTCGATTGCGGATATTTTGGGGAAGAATGAAAATCGCAATAATGAATCTGATGAAGTGCGAAGTTTGAATTTAATTGTTAGACCATGGGACGCTGTTCGTGGGCCAATTCCAGTTCGGCCTACATTTTTTCCACCGGTTTTGCTGGAATATGAGCAACATTTAGCGGCTTTGGATTATCACAGGCAATTGCAAGCGCAACTGCTGCGTCAAATGAGTGTTGAAATGGCAATTCCGGCATCGGAAAGCGGCTCGGAGAGGTCCAGCTCAGCAGCTAGTGATGATTGTTATTCTTTAGAAAACGGTACACCAACGACGGGGGATAATCGATTGTCGTCGGAACCCGATTCAATGATGGATTCAGATGGGAAAACGAATTATCGGGATAAAGCAAAGTCGAATGGAACACCGCTAGATGCATTGTTTCAACTGACCAATAAAAATTTTGACGATGTCAATGGTAAGTAAAGTAAAAATATCTATCAGCTGCGTTTGAGTACAAATATCTAGATAATTAGTGAATGCCGTAGATAAAGGCATAAGATGGATACGATGAGGATGAGGAGACGGTCAAGTCCAAACATTTAAAAAACCGCTCCTATGGTCAGACAAGCTTTTTCAAGTAGGTACATATACAAAAAGGACCATTTTCTATAAAAATGGTTGGAATCGCTTCATTAGCAGCAAAATTGGACTGCCTGTATTGATATAAATAATTCCTTCGTCCAGTAGTGCTGTCCTGTCACATCCAGGTATGGAACAATTATTTCTCTACTCTCTTATAGCCTTTTCACACCAAACCCAAAACCCGGTTTTCGCGAAAATATCGGTTTTGGCTGAAAACATATGTCGAAAACACAAGTTTCCCATACATTTATGCTAAACCGCACAAGTTTTGATAAACCACAAGTTTTAAATAAAACCTGTCCAAAACATGTTGGATTTGCAGGATGAACTAAACAAACACACCTTGTGAAACATTCAGCGCTCATTTAAATGTCATATAAATAGCTGATGGGTTGCTGCCAAGAAAAAATATTTTTTCTGCTGGAACACAAGAGAGCGCGACGCAGTGTCGCGCATCCTAACTACTACGTGAAATTGATCGGTTAATAAATAAATTAATTATAACGAATCAGGATTGATTGTATTTCCATTATTTAATTCCAATATTAATAAATTGTCTTTTTATTGCACATAAAACATTTGATTTTTCCCTTTTCTGCGGCACTGACAATTTTCAAAGCGGCGCGGCCCTTCCTCGAAACCATTGTGTTGAAGCAAAACAAATGAAATGTCAAATGAAAACTTGTACATTTTCGGTGTGAACGCATTTCAAGTTTTCGTAAACCAATTTCCGAAAACCTGGTTTTGGGTTTGGTGTGTAAAGGCTATTACTTGATCATAGTTCTCACTAGCCGGTTGAGCTGATTGATACGGTATGTCAGATGTGTATTATGTTGTAGAGGTATGGTACCAGCAACTGCCGGCGCGGGGGCTCGGATGGTTTCTTTTGTCGATTGGCTATTTTCAATCTGCATGAAAAAAAATATGTAAAAAATAATTTAAGGTAATTACATAGTTTGTGAATGATCCCTCGTATCTAGATTCTGTCAAATGGTTTCTCTATAACGAGGAAAGCACCGGGTGGGGTTGTTAGGGGTGCTGGGTCATTGTGGGAACTCTAAGAGCGAATGAAGCGTTGAATGGTTCTCCAAAACCCAAACTTCATACTAGGGATGATGTTGTTTGTTTTGAAAAATTGCTTAAGCCTCGGTAGCAAAAAAAACTTTCCAGGATTTTGCTGCTGTACTTCACAAAAAAAATAGGCCGAAATCAAGGTATTGCAACAATTTTAGCTATCTTCCATCTGTTCGGAAAATAGCAATTTCTGACTGGAGGGAATTGTGTTATGACTTGGGGAAACTTCCTTATTATACTATATATTTAGTTGCAAAAAAATCGAAGTTTTAATCAAACCCAACATGACGATTATATGGAAAATTCCAAAAAAAAAATGTATTTCATTACGTTTGTAAGTCTGTTCATCTGGAAGTTCACTTTACAACGAGCTAGAACTTTAATATGGTAACCAGTTTTGTTTAAATGCATCATTATGTAAAAAAAATTGATTTTTTTATTTATCTAGAACTGGGTAATTACCCGTTGTACATGAAAAATATAAAATTTGGATTTTTGCCAGTATTTCACGAAAAAAACTTTTACGGTGTTGTTTGTGTTGATTTAAACTTCGTTCATTTAGTTTTAGAAGTGACTCTAACAAAACTGGATTTCATCAGATTTATCCATCCAACCACTTTCCTATCGGTGGATGTCTCTTCTCTAACTGCATCCCCAATAAACATGAACGAAATTAAATCTATTATTCAGTTGACTCTATGGTTTTAGGGTATAGGACGTATATCAGCGAAGAATGAAACTGCCAGTTCTCCATCGTATTGAGATATTTCGATTGAAATTATCATTGTTTGGTGTTTATTCTTCTTATCATCATCATTGAATTTCGGTGACTCTTTGCGAAATCTACTATTTTCTTAGCTGATATAAGAAGAAGGAACCTATCCAGTGAGATAATCCCTACCTCCGTGTAGGAACGCTCGTTCCTCGTTCTTGTGATGTCGCATTCGATGATATATACTGGTTGAAATGTAGCCTAGTGCAGATTAGTAGATTTTCCCCGAAAATTGGAAATCCTTTGATTACCGGATTTGAGACGAAGAACCAGACTCGGAAGAAATAGCTGATCACAGGCCGCAGAAGTTGCTTGTACTTTGGTATATGGTTGAAGTGGTTTCCCAGGTTCTTCACGTTCTTTTAAGCTGCTATCGTAGACCCGCCAAAAAGGTGTTGCGGAACTAGGCGGCTGCAGTTGAGTGTGATGTGAAAACCTTCACCTAAGCCACAAGGTCTGATTTGTATATAAGTAACTTCCAATTTCAGACATTAAAGTGTCATTCGTTGCTTTAGCACCCCAGTAATCCTCCTGACGGGAAGCCAAAACCTTATTGGAGAAGGAGTCAAAGGTGACTACCAGCACAGAACTGAAACACTTACAGCCAAATTTATAAACGTGGAATAGGGAAGGGTTAAGCTTATTCCATGTACTAAGTACAAACTGTTATTTAAAAAACAAAATTTCTTCTGAGTGACGTTTACTAAGTTAAACCACCGAACATGGTGACTTAGCGAAGGAATAAAAATCAGACGTGTCAAACAAAATGATAATAACTTTGACAGAATTATTAGGTGTGTTCGGTAACGTGATCTACTTATTGTAGTAGATTTTCGTTTTGTTTTTATTAATAGGAAATTTTATTCCATGGACTAACTCTTATTCCATGGTTTTGTAAGCTCATGGAATAAATGTGGAATAAGCGTTTTTTATTAAGAGGGCTGTTAGACCATAAGTTGGTCTGTTGTGGTACCACGTGAACCTAGAGGTTTTCTCCAAACTCGTTAAAACCAGTTGGAGACTAGTACTTATGTCTATGTCTGTCAGATCACTAGGATGATTGTTATAGAGGTCTCCCAGTATGAGCCTGCGTCTTTGGGATAGGGTAGGGAAAACAGGGAAGATGAGGAACAAATTCTTGCTCTTCTTTGTCCATACAGCTTCTACAAAAGTCGTTTGCAGATACTCCAAGTCGCATTGCGAGCCTGCCTATAATACAGTGCCCGGTAAGGTTATGGCACAAATTTTGGAGCTCATGTGCAATATGTTTAAAGATACACTCAGAGCACTTCACAGCCAGCGTAGGCCAGATCTGTGTGCTCGCCAGTCAAGTGGTGATGTTGTTCCTTCTAAAGTTTGTTGTCTTTAAAGCACCTTGTTTCAGCAAAAATTCACATGTAGCGATAGGTATAAAATAGGTACCTAGTCTTGTTCCACATTTTGCGAGTGATTGTTAAATCATCACTGCATAAGGCAGCCTTTTCAGGATGTAGTTAGAGACTCCCTCTGGTGCAGCTGACTCTTTCGAATTTGTAAGGATGTGTGGTGAGTTAATTGGGTCGCTAGTAGACTAAGAGCTGGCAACATATTTTTCGACATCATCGGTACATGGATGAAACTTTGTGCTCAGAAAGATTGAGGGCCGTCAAGCGCAAAAGTTTCAATTTTTACACTCCGTGTCAGAGGCTTAGGTCTTAAAACATTTTTAAAACATTAAAAATAAGGACCTAATTGATAGAACCGGAGTGTTAGACTGTTGTTTTTGTATTAAGTGGGTATATAAATCTCTCCCCAAATACTCATAATTGTGGCGCAAGTACATCCCTTGTTAGTTCTTGGTCTATTCAGAAAACTTGCGACCGATTAACTTACATACCTCACTTCGTAAAAGGTTGAAACTTTGGTCACAGAAATATATATGACCATCAAATATAAAAAAAAACAGTCTGCCACTCCGATTCGATCAATTAGGTCCTTATTTTTAATGTTTTATAAATATAAGACCTTAGTCTCTGACCCGGATTGTAAGAGGGACATTTTTGTGTTTGATGGCCCTAAATCTTTCTGTGAACAAACTTTCTTCCATGTACATGTAGGTCGAAAAATATGTTGCCATCTCTCCGGCTATATAGTTAAGTTGTTGTCATAAATACTTACCTATACCTAGTCCAGAGTGCATTTACAATCTGACCCAGCAATTTGTACCATCCCAATTTTTTTTTTTATTCGATAAAGAGTTTTCGCATTCGCAACATTTACCGTTTTGCCGCCATCTTGTATTTTACTTTTAACTAAATGTCTTGGTTCATAACTATTAGTTCCACAAAAAGTTTTAAGGCATAAAATGCGTAGAATAAAATTTCCTATTTCAATGTTAAAAATTTTTTCGTTATTGATAATATTTAAAAAGATACAGGCCAACAAATAAAAAATTAAGTACCTATTTTCCTAAATTTATGCCATTTTTAATCAAAAACTTGAAAAACTTTCTATGACAAGTTTGTTGGGCTCAAAATTTCGAACAATTTTGTCATAGGTTTTTTTTCTGAATTTCAATTAAAAAAAAGATATTTTATACCAGAACTAATTTTTTTAGAATTTAGCAAGAATTTGGCAAGATTGCTAATGTTAAAAAAAGCATACAAACTCTTACATCAGCCAGCATTACCAAGGACTGAAACAGCATGAGGAAATGCTACGAAAAGTTAGTAGCATAGAAATCCATGTGGCATGCTGGAAAAAATATAGTGACTTACGTCGAGTTTCGGCATTGTCGGGAAGTGGAATTGGAAGAGCTATTGGATTAAAATTCTGGATTCGACTATGAACACTTGTGCTTCAAATGTGGGGAATCAGCGGAAAATGGGTCGAGGGAGAGAGTTGATCAGGTAGGAAAACATCACTGAATCGTGCCTTGAACTTGCAGTAAAATATAACAGACACCAAAACAAAATGATATATATCTGAGAAATTAGTTTGCGTATGGAGTCTTAAATAAATTTGCAATATTCTGTACTGGGGAAAAATTAATTGGTGGGTCGAATTAGAAAAGCCGTTTCGCATAAGAAAAGCAAAAATCTAAGATTTAAATCTTAAAAACGGTTTAAGCTAAGAGAAAATCTAACTATAGCGAGCCAAATCAAGATTTTTAGTCAAGATATCAGATTTAAAAAAAATTTGTTCCGGTATAAAACATTTTTTTTTTAGAAAAATATTCATAACTTTTTTATTTATTGAAATACAGAAAATGGCCTTAAATAAGGAAAATACAAGGGCTGGCCACGAGACGAGAAAAGTCTCGGTCTCTATCTCGGTCTCGCATGACGAGACCGAGACGACACGAGACGAGACTGCTTTTTAAGCAACCCAGACGAGACCGAGACGTGACTGTATATTTGGACCGAAATTTACAGAGTTTAATAAATTACAAAATCCAATTTCAGTTAAATATTTATTTTCTTTTGCACATATTCAAACTATAATCGAAAATATTTCCTTCCATTAGTCAACAGGTTGTCCGGAAATCCAGGACGAGATTTAATTATACGAGACCGACATGAGACCGAGACGAGACTGAATATTTTCGATTTTAACTAGACCGAGACGAGACGCAGGGTCTCGCCTCGTGGCCAGCCCTAGAAAATACTAGGTATTGTTTTTTATTGGCCTGTAACTTTTTAAAAATTATCAATAACAAAAAAATGTTTAACACATAAAATAGAAAATTTTATTCTACGCATTTCATTTCTTACAATTTTTTTTGTAGGACTAATATGAACCAAGATATCAAGTAAAAAGTATAATCCAAGATGGCGGCAAAACGGTTAATATTATGCCAATCGATCGTCAAGGTAGTTTTTGGTGTGACGATTCCCTCGAAAGTAGTTGGCGAACGCATTCACTTTATCCTGTGTTGGACGTTGCTTCTATTTTATTGTGACTGATAATTTCCGGAAATGGGCCTGTTTGTCATCGACTTAGTTAATCTTCTTTAATTATTCTGATCCTGACTTGATCGCTTGGAGCCTGCTATGGAACTCGATATTTGTATAGTGCTGGACTGTGCTTTGGATCATGACTCACTGGAAACCGTGACAGATGAAGTTTGACAACTACCGATGAAGTTGACAGATAACTCTAGAGTGAAACGATTTGTGAAAAAGGAAGCTTTATTTTGGTTACCAAATGCAAAACAAATTGTAGATACAAAATCAATCTTTAGTAAGCACAAATTCCTAGCCGTAGGCCAAGCTTAATCTTTGATTATCTATTCAAAAATTTGACCACCTTTGTGTTTAATGATATACTTTGAAAAAAAAAATAATCGTTTGTTGAATAATTTGTTTCTAGTTAAGTGTGAGTTCTACTTCAATGAAATATATTTTTAATTAGTTTGCCTTATTTTCTGTTGTGCATGCATAAAATCAATGCAAATTACTTTTAAACGAAAACCGGAAACTAAACCGCATTCCATCGGCCGTCAGTAAACAAATCAAAATTCTAACTGTTATCATACCCTCATTACAGTTTACATCCAGAAACAGTATAGGAATCTATATGGAAAACCGTAGATATTTATAGGAATGATGATGATGGAACGCATATTTTTGTTTATAACAAGAAAAGAATAAAAGACCCTCCCAATAAAAGAGTTCCATAAATAAATTATGCCATTTCCCATCCATGATGGAATGAAATTCAATCCCAGTAGCTGTTCGTGGGGCATTGCTTCATAATAATCATTATATGCGGAGGTAATACATGATCAAAACTTCAACATGATCAGCAACTTCAACTGATTACTGCGGCCACAAAATGATGAATTCCTCTGCGGAATTCCCTGCCATAACTCGCTGATGTGCTTGCTTCCATTAGACGGACACGGCTCGGCTAAGCGGCAATATTACACACACAGAAGCAACAGAGAATTCATATTCAGCGTCAGCTTCTCTGAATCGAATCGATAGCCAGACGAATGGACGTCAGTTGAATGAAATTGAAGCCACCTCTGATTATGGACCGATTTGTGCGTACGTGCCTCGCGCAAATTCAATTTACCCAGAGGTGCATCACTATAGAAAGACGAAAATGACGCTGACGGTAAACCACAGCGCCGAAGCAGTAGCAAAATAGCTTTCAGCCCAGTAGCCGCACTTGTTTGACCATAATTTGAGGTCTTCACTGATGGGGGGACTTAACAAGCTAGCATAAGACGGCACTGATGATGAACTGAAATCATTCCGCTTGCTTAACTCCCTTGGTGTCCGCGTCCGTCCGACTTATGGGCTCTCTCGAAGCGGATTGATTAAACCACCTTCCAGGTGACCTTACTACTGTTCTTACGCTTGGCCGCATGAATATTATTATGCGCCATGACATCACGTGATTGCATCAATCCGTTGAGATTGAATCACATTGAGGCGATGTGATGTGTGTGCAGCTAATCAGTGGCGATCCCGACTTTGATTGATTTTTGCTCAGCATTTTTCTTTTTTGTCTTTGTGCTATACGCAGTTCGAAGTCGTCGCAGTGGCTGGTGGAATCATGAGGCAAAGAGGTATAGAAATATTGAATTGGGAACAGGAAATTACCGGAAGACCGCGTAGACGTGGAGCAGCCATATATGCGCATCACCCAGCTTCGCATCGAACTTGTGTGCTGCTCCAAAAAACCATTGACTTTAAAGCAGAGGTAATCGTTATTGGTGTGCGCTCTTTTTGGCCGAAAGACGATGAACCATCACCATCGGTGCGACGATCCTGCCGATGGTATTTGGTGGCCGAATGATCCCAAGCCTGGCGGATGTGTGTGCCACTGATGATGGTAACAAGAATATCGTTTTTGTGATGACTGTATACGAGTGTATTAGCCGCATGTGAAGGTTATGATGGTATAATTGGGCTTGGGAGAGGATTGAATCTTCTTTTTACAGGTAGTTCATATGCATACCAGTGCCACCAGGGTATAATAAGGAATCAGCGGAAGCAATGCCACGTAGGGCAGTCAAATTATGTATAACTTTGTGGTATCATGTACCCGTTGCAGTAAGTAGGTAGAAATATACTGATTGCGGGTATGTTCATCAAATTAAGGGGGGTTATGTTATTAGATTACAATTTTTTGGCGCCTAATTTTTTTTTTTTGTTCTTTAACAAAATGAAAACACATCAGTGTATAATTTCAAATGCAGATACCTTTAGTAATAAATTTGTAGTCTGCTATGCACCTTTGAAGATCATTCTATACCTTACGTTGATTTTTTAAAATGAAAACTTCTTGTTATAACAAAATCAATTTATTATGTGCTTATCAATTTTGAACATACCCATGTTTGCTTTGGTGTCCATACTAAGACAAGGCAACCAATTTCAAAACCGTTGTTTGAAATTCAAAGACTGGCATATAGGAACAACCAGTGCAACATGGAGAAATTTACCAACCGTAGCCCTAGAAACTATTCTTTCGCTAACCCCAATTGATCTTTTTACAAAAGAAATCGAGGATTATGATGCTTTGCAACTAAAACAATGTAATTATTTGCAAGGGACCATTTTTTTTTTTTTCATAGAACGATTACTGAATTTTACATTCATACACTTAATAGATACAGGGGATATCTGGACGGAAAACCGGGCCATAAAAGCAAATACATGTTTCGGTTCTTACGGACGGTTCCAAGGCTGGCAAATGGTTTAGGGTCAACAATCGTTTTAGATAACCCGACTTTTAAATATATCAATAATGCTTCCGAACCTCTGCAGTGTCTTCAAAATTGAAGTGTTTGCTGGTTTTGAGGCCACAAAAAATCTTGCAACAGATGAGCTAGTAAATAAGAACATTGATAAAATTATATACAGCCATTTCAATGACAAAGTTAAAACTGGCGGACTATTGTCGCAGTGTCTGAGATAACTTAGCACAACAAACGGGAATTAAATGACGGATAAATTGGCTATATATACGGGTCGTCTAGGGATCAAAGCCAAATAGAATTGTCAGTAGGTACCTACAACTTATGCCATTTTGATACCATAACTCGTTTGACCTGTGGAACAAAGAACATTTTTCAAAGACAATAAGGGTGTTTGGTGATAGACCCCCAATGGATCATCGCCTATGCGCTGAGTTTGGCTGCATATTCTAAGAATAGAAATTTTCTGGTTTACCCAGGACGCATACGATCTGATCCATTAGGGTGATCATCTAGTCTCACACTCGGATATGGTAATCTCTGCTCTGTACACCTCCGTCTGCTTACACAGCATCACTTGTGGTTGCCAGAGAAAATACCACCCGCTCGTATAACCAGACGTTTTACACTCAATAGGACCGAAGTCCGCACCTAAAAACCATCTTACTGTGCCAACTAGGCAGCTTGTTGACTGGTATTGAAGCGAAGATCGGCCCAACTGTGCGATCGTCCGGTCCTCATGCACCATGAGCAACCTTCAAAAACCGTTAGTCTGCTAGCTCACAGTCATATGAGTTCGAGGAAGAAAAGGATGCAAAAGGAAACCGAAGTCTATCCTAGATCCATTTCGTTGAGGAAAGGAATCAAATCTTTGATCTTCATTTCGGAAAGTTCGTTACGGTCGTCAAAAAAGGGCTTCCCAAAAGATTGTTGCCTCAGGATTGGTGCCAAAGCGGGACATTTACAGAGGAAATGAAAGACTGTTTCCTTTTCCTGCCGCATGTTCTCCTATCGGCCATTGTCCAGTGCATGTTGCAACAATCCTGGCTATGTCTCGCTTGGGTCTGCAAATTAGGTTAATAGTTCGGGATTTATTATAAGTAGGCCAGATCTTTCTAGAAATGATGCAGTTGATTAAACTATTATATAATATATTGCCCTTCATAACTCCGAGAGGAATACTGACTCTTTCTGCAAGTGATTTATGAAGGGCTGAACCTTGCCTGGCCAGCTCGTCAGCCCGTTCATTCCCCTCAATGTGACTGTGACCCGGAGCTCATCCTGGCATTGCCGTACCAATTTAGAGTATGATGTAGCCGAATTAATGGCTTAAACGGCCGCTTGACTTTCTGAGAAAATAACCGTATTTCAGTTCTGGTTTGGATCTTGTTTAAGTAGCTTGCATGCTTCCCTGATTGCCAGTATTTTAGCTTAAAAAAACAATAGCAAAGTCAGGTAGCCGAAAAGATCTGGATTTAGGGACTCCGAAAAAATACCCGAACCAACACCGCACTCCACCTTTGACCCATCAGTAAAGATATAGTTAGGTTGTGTCGAAGTCTTTCGTCACGACGTCATCATTCCAATCCTTTCTGGATGGGAATATAACTTTAAAATCTTTACCGAGGCTCATTGTAGGGGTACAACTACATTAGTCAGTGGGAATCAAAAACAGTTCGGGTTGAACGTGGTGTTGCTGTGCCCATAGAGTTTGGCAAACCAGGAGTTCGATTCTTTTAGTCTTATGTCTTATGTGAGAGATCATCTTACTTTGTTTGTGAATTCCATAGCCTAGCTTTAACGAGAAAGGCAGCCCTCGGAAAAAACTTTCTCGACTAATTGGGTTACATCTCGTTCTTGCCTTCAAGGAACATCCTGAAATTCAATTATAATTTGGGATGGTTTAAAGAGGCACGCCATACTTATTTTACGACCTTTCCTTTCTTATTCATACCTTTCATAAACCCTATGGGGAGTGCAACGGATCCAAGGAGATAAAACACTTGTTTTTCCACAATTTAAATTATTTTGTTTTTTTATTTATTAAAAACTTTGGAAGCCAACTCGTCTCTTCTTAGTTAGGACATTATCAGGGCACTAAATTTAATATGAAATCATAAATCACAAAGGTTGCAACATGACAGTCGTGAACAAAAGTGTTTGTACAAATAAATAAAATTTATAATTTATTAATAGTTAAAATTTTGGCATTAAAAAATAAATATTTGTTAACGAGTGGGCTATTGTATTATTTCAGTAGTATATAGAATTTGTATTTAAAAAAAAACTCATATGTAAACAATGCCAGGCCACGGGTAACAAAATTTCCAACAATTCTTGATTAGAAATTCTAATTGGGATGGATATAGTTCACAATTGATTTTCGCTGTAAAGTTGATGTAAGCTGGACTGAACTTAATAAAAATTGCGTCTTGACAAGGCCCTCACTGTCAACTGAAGAGTCCAAGTGAGAACGCCGGGACAAAACGCCAATTTTTATGGAATGGACTAAAGGCCGTTAAAAGTTATATTGAATCAATAATTCAACAAGTCCAATTAAATAATGCTAAGTCTTCTACTTGGCTGATGTATTTCAGTAGTATATAGAATTTGTATTATAAAAAAAACTCAGATTGTTTAGTTGGTCGACTTGACAGTTCAAAATGTTTGGGCACTTATGCTTATTTTTTTTCGAAAATTTCGTATTTGGCTAATACACGTCCGGCAAGTAAACAATGCAATAACAGTGCATCATCGAGGGAGCATCCATGTCCAGAAGTTTTGATATGTTGAACGAGTCCAGAAGAAGGTTCATGGCGCACAGGTGCCTTTAGATGCTCGATAAACCTTTTTGATAGGTATCTTGAAGTTTTTCCTATATAGACTCCATTCCATTCTGTGCAAGTTATTTTAAACACATCCATTTTAAAGGGTATAGGTTTATTTTCTCTGATTTTGTTGTTGCAGAAAGCGTTTTTTAAATTAAAATTATTGAAAGAAGCTGGTTTTATGTATATGTATAGTTGATAGTGGTCTACTTAATTTTTCTTTTAAATGCAATGCACGGCAATAGTTAGAAGGAATAAAAGAAAAGGTAAGTTTTGGTTGGCACAGTGGATTGAGAATTAGCTGTTAATTATCTCATGAAATTTCACTGGTGGCATCCAGTTGAAACTGGGGAATATAGAAATGAATACTTTCTAGCCTGGGGCTCGAACCCACACGTCCAGGTTAACTGTCAAACATACTATACCTATCCACTATGCCATTGCCAATTGTTTTTCAATTGTTTTTAATATTTTGAAAAAAAAAAAACAGTTCTAGAATCATGAAGTTTTCAGTGCTTGATTAAGAACTAATTGAATTTTGAAAAAAGAAATAAGGCTTAATTACGTACAATTTTATTAAAATAATAATTTGAAATTTTTATTTTTAAAATTTTGAGTTTAAAAATTAATTTTTCAAAAACTGTTCACTATAAAAACCTTAATTTAAAAATAAAATAAAAAAGGGATTTCTGGCCTTACAGAAAAGTATAACTTGGCATTGTTACAGTAGTTTTTTAATAATTTTTTTCTGTTTTAAGTAATTTTTTTAGAAATGTTCCCTTCCGCCTAAACGAGGACGAATAAATCCACCCTTCCCATACGATTTTTTCTGTAGCTGTTAGTTACAGCAACATTTTTGTTTAACAAATAAAAAACCGCGAACAAGAAAAGATTAAGAACCTCAGGTAGACTTTTACGTTTGACTTATATGCTGACTACCATGACTTAAACAAAGAACAAAATTACCTATATGCCGCTTTTCATTTTTCTAAAAAAGAGGGTGGTACACTCGGGCGTATACGCACTTTTTTATTGTATTGAATTTTTAACAAAATTTAATATATTTCTTTGTTTGCACGTTAAGTTGGCTTATGTCACAAAATCAAATAATGTGTGGTCAAGACAATATCGTCAACTATCCAAACCCGAGTGTTTAAACTCTCTGGAAATGCCTGGGTTGCCACGGCACAACGTCCAATTGGAATTCGGATTGGTAATCATAATGTAGTAGCCCGTAGCGTAATGGTTATTGCCATGTACTGTCACGCTGGAGATCTGGGTTCATTTCCCAGCTTCGTCCACCTAAAAACTAAAAAGTTTTTTTCAGGGTGAGGAATTGACAAATCCTCCAAGACTGTCACTTGTCATGAATGAGTGCTCCTTGTCTAGCCGTTCGGATTCGGCATAAAATTGTGGGTCCTTTCCCTTCCCCTGTTGACACGCGCACGATTGCGAGTTGTTAGTCACTAAGCCCTCGTTCTTCATGAGCCAATGCGCCACCCAATTTATTTATTTTATTATTCAATCATAATTTTCCAAAATACCAATCAACTTAAGACATCAACTGTGACTAGAATTCGGAAGCCGACGGCCTACCCATCGCGTTGCCGAAGCCACATGCTAAGCTCCATCTCAGTACAGGTTTTGTTGCTTATCGAATGCATTTGAACGACTTGCATTTTTATTAGAGCACACAAGCTTGCTGTTATTTCATTCGGTTTCTTTCAGTCACAGTTGATGTCTTAAGTTCAATCCCTATGACGGGCAAAGCTTTTCAAATAAAAATGAACATAATTAAGACTCAGCACCACACAAAGAAGCCTGATGATCGGGTTGGCACTCGTGAAATAGCTATAACTTCAGCCAAAAACAAATAACTTAGTGGTAGAACACATGAGTTGTTGTTGTTACATTCAAAAATGTTCAACATTTTCAATTAGTTCTTAACAAATTCACAAAATCGACCACAAACAATGAAATTTGGGCAGAACAACGGCTGTCGGGTCAGTTAGTAATTAATATTTTTGTTTTGCTTTCATAAATGTCAATTTTTATAGTTCATGTACTTTTAAGTACCAACACAATAATTATTATTGGCCTTGACATCTATTACACCTGTTTTTTTTTTTAATAAAATCCATAAAGCTATATAGCGGTATTAAAAAAGATTAAATAGTTAGTACCATAAATTATAACAACACTATAATTGTATCGTAAACTGATAATTTATAATTGCAACAATGTGCTTTAAATGCATACGTATGACATTCATAAAATTGTATCTATTTATTATTTCAAACCATAGAAACATTAGATTTTTTCGATTAAATTCATCGCAAAGATTTTTTTTAACTATTTGTCAGAGAAACTGGTTATGCATCTCTTAATATAGTCAGGGGTATTTTTGTTGCAAATTAAAAATAAAATCAGTAGTCTTATAAAATAATACAAACAGGTATACTTTTTTTTCTTAATTTGAATTTTTCTTATAATAAATTCAAAATTATAATAATAAAATTTTGTCCTTGTTTGTAGTTCTCCCAAAAATATTAATATATTTTTTGTTGGGAAAAGTGTATAAACATTAAATTTAGTAAATTTTTACTCGCAAACAAAAAAAATTATTAGGTATTATTAAAAATACTAATAATAAAACAATATGTGAAAATATTTAAATTCGAAAAATTTAACTAGGATATAACTACAACATTTTACAACACTGCGCCCTAGACTATGTAATCATCGATAGCTGAAATTAACAAATAAAAAAAAAAAAAAATATTATAAAAGTAATCATAATTTTTTGTAATTTATGAGCCATAAATAAACAAATAAATTGCCAATCAGCTGTAAGTAGTGTTAGAGTGTGTGTGTGTAGACCTATAAGTTTGTATCTTGCATGTAGGTATGAATCTTTAAGCAAATGTTATTTTACTTTCGGATATCGTGTCTATTGGGTTGATGGTTGACTGGATAAATTGCTTGTCGGTTAACTCTAAACGCGCACCTCATCCACATCATTCAATGGCTAATGACTTTTTCTCTTTTTTTGTCCATTCCCTTGCTTGTTTTTGGGTTAAAGCTTATTTTTATATTAAGTGTAGAGTTTGTTTTTGGTTTTGTTTTGTATCTTGTTTTATTCGGACAGTGACTTTAGGATTTGGATACAAAAATAAATAGGTATAAATACAAAAACACGCTCAAAAAACGATCATCATCATTGATACAAAATTGGTCACGCTATATGACATGTCAGTCGATTTGGCTTATCGTCGTCGTGTATTTATAGAATATACCAACAATGTGCTTATGATGGATATCCTGAGATTGTCAAATGAGGATGTTCATTCTAACTAGCAATGGAGGTGGTTCAAAGTGACAAAGAGCGCGAAAATGTTGTCTAATTAATAAGCTCATGACAAGGTATATAATATATGCATTATGTGTTGTTGATTTATTTGAAAATTTAAAAGCTTGTTGAGCGAGCATGCATGCTATTGAATAAACATTTAAAACATTTTTAGCATGATAATTCTGTATAAATGTCGGTACGGGTACGGCTCTGATAGGAACTGTTTGCATCAATTATTGACACGAAAGTTAACCCTAGAAAGATAATCTACATCTTCGAGATGTATGGTGTTGAGTTATTCACAATACCTTTTCTATTATAAATTGCTGGGTATTTGCTCAATTGAACTAAATTGTTAATTTATTTCCTTAAAAAAATCTGAATAATGAGTTCAAATGCCTAGATATGATATGATATGAAAAAATACATTGATATCTTTAAAAAACGAATTAAGAATCATAAGTCTCTGAGGCGTGTAAATGTGATTATCTTTCTAGGGTTAAGATATTTTTATTTCCAATCGTTAGATGATAAGAAAATTGATTTTTAAAACTATTATTTTTTTGTTTTATAAAGGCTTTTTTTAAAAAAATTATTTTTACTTTAGAAATATTCAACGTGCATAACGTTGCATACAACATTTGTGGATATGTAAAATTAAAAATTAATATTCAATTAAGATTGTTTTTATTTTTCATACTTTTTATTTATTATTTTTCATTGTTTTTATCTTTCAACTAACAAGCTTTTTACATTACCGACGATACGCAAAAACCTTATCCCAGAAACACAAATGAATAAATAAAAAAACATTTGTAAATGACAAAACTGACAATTAAGCTTTGATAAATAAATATTTTCTAGGATTTTTTTTAACTAATAAATTGGTATCATAATGAAGACGAAGAAATTTAAATATTAAAATATAAATAATATAAATTGGTATCTACGTTCTATTTATTAAATAAAGTTCATAAAAATGTGTGTTATTAATTTGTTTCCTAAGAATGTTATATTTAAAATTATTTAAACAAAAAATGTTTTTTTTTTGTTTTGCATAAAATCAAGTCTTTTCAAGAAATCAAATGACATCTAAAACTCCTTAAGGTAAGAAATTTAAAAGTGATTGAAATAATGATTTCATGCTTTTGGAATTTTAACTTGCGATATATTTATGAAGGTATGGTAAAAGTTATGGATTCGTAAAAAAAAATCGAACTCGAGATATTAATTTTCCTTAACATAACAATTATAGATAACTCCAAAAAGTGGGTCTCGCCATTCTGTGTGTCTGTCTGACTGTCCTCGCCTCTACAGCCTAAACGGCTGGAGGGATTTTCTTCAAACTTGGTACATAGTGTTTTTTGACTAATATGCCCACACGTTTTTTAAAATTTTTTTATAGGAGCAAAAATAACGGTACTTTCTTGACATACAATGTTTTTTTCGCCAGCAAGGAAAATGATGTTTATCTCAAAAACGGAACCGAGGATTTTGTTGAAAAAAATTCAAAAAATTAAAAAAAAAAAAAAAAAAAAATTTGGACCTCCATTACAGCCATTTTCGTTTGGTTTTTGATTTTCTCGAAAACAGTTAAGTTATAATTTTGTATGCTGAAATTTCTAAAAAGTATAAACATTATTGTGAACCATAATTAAAAAAAAAAAAAAATTTTTATGAAAACTAAATATTTTGAAAACAACTTGGTCAGTATTTTGCATCCAATTTTGGCAAATTATATCCTAAATTGAAATAATTTATCAAGGGCTTATGAGTTTAAGGATCCGGGAATAGTGTTTGATACAAAGCTTACGTTTGATCTTCACATAAGTTATGTTGTGTCAAAAGCATATTCTCTTTTAGGATTTGTTAAAAGGAACTCTGTGGATTTCAAAGATCCATACCCGGTAAAGTCCCTTTTCTGTTCATTGGTTTGACCTAGTCTTGAGTATTGTTCCATTGTACCCTAGCACTGTTAAAAATATTAATAGCATTGAAAGGGTCCAAAAAAATAGTTTGAGGTTTTCTTTGCGAAATTTAACATTATCTGAAAATACGATATTGCAAATATGCAAATGTTTGTTATTAGGACTTGATACTCTTGAAAGGCGAAGAAAAGTCTCATGTGTAATGTTTATTCGTGATATTCTGTGTTTTTCCTTAAAAAGTGAATATCTGCTTTCCCTAATCCATTTGTATGCCCGCTCAAGATCCATAAGATCGAAGCAGTTATTGTATGTAATCCGCCACTTAACTTTGTATGGGCAAAAACGGTTTTCGGAATTTTCTCGAAATTTAGCTTGGTTTTCAAGTCCACCTAAAAACTAAAAAGTTTTTTTTCAGGCCTACTCCCTCTTGGAGGAATTGACAAATCCTCCAAGAGTATCATTTGTTATTTGCTGTTGGGATTCGTAATAAAATTTTAGGTCCCCTCGATTCCTGTAGACATGCGTACTCAGAAATGTTTGAGAGTTATTAGTCACTAGGGCTTTTAATGAGCTGTTGCATCACCGAATTTTATTTCAAGTTATATGCAAAAGGCCAAAAGGGTTGCATTTAATCTCCCCTCAAAATAGCGCCCTCTCATTTAAAATACTGCACGGTTTTCTCATCTTCAATAACCAATTGAATGATTTTTACAATATAAACCCTAGAACGTCTTAGTTCCTTTGTATATGACATAATCAATAGCCTATTAGTGGCTGCCCCTAATATGGCATATTATTTAATCGCACTCCAGCCGCTGTATTTTTTCGCCAATTTACATTTAATTGATAATGGCGATACATTTGTAGAGAATTTAATGTTGTTTAAGAAGTAGATAAGGTTTTTTTACAATTATAGGCATGGTTTTTGAGTAACAAGAAAAAATATAACCAGAGAACTGTGTTATTCAAAAAGTACGATAATTCAGTCTTTTTTCACCGTAGTCTAGCGACCAAACCGTTGATTCTACAAAAAAAATTTCAATCATTTTTTGTAGGAAATTTTATGTTCTATAGAGTGCAGAAGGTAATTTTATCCTAAAAGTGTATATTTTGTTGACTTTTTGCCAAAAAAGTGAAAACAAGTCGAAAATTTTGAGGTTTTTTGCGATTTGTGAAGCCATATCCGTAGCAAGTAGCAAAGTTGAAATTCGGATTCAACGACCCCTAAAACATAAAAGACGAGTGAAAAAAAACTTCTTTATTTTTCTCCTGAAACTGGCAATTTGATTGGACTAATTATAATAGTACCTTTGAGGTACATAGGCAAGTAAAAATTACTACTGCAAATTGTTGAAAACTATTTTGCAGCTCGAATCTCAAGAGAGCAAACACTAGTATCGACTAAGGGATCATTTTTTTCTTCACACTTACTTCTTTTTATGTTTTTGTCCATCCACAACTAATAAGGTGTTTGAAGATCTTGATTTTAAAATTTTCTTTTAACAACAAAAATGGGCACCAATGTGGGTCACCAACCTCTTTTAAAAGAATTACATATCTGCTTTTCTTGTATTTTTTTTTAATGACATTTTGTACACGATTACAATTTTTAAAATACCTTCAACCTTCTTCAATAGTTTTTGGAAATATACAGGTACCCAATAAACTTAAATGTCAAATGTACGCCAGTTTAACTTATACCTATTTTATTAAACGGGTACATCATCAAGCCCAACCACTGTAATTAAATTGCCTCCCATTAAAATTAAACTTAAACCAAACCAAAGTATAGTTACATGTAGGTTCAGTAGGTAGTAATGTAAATTACAACGTTGTCTTATAAATATTTGAAACCCATGTCACTATCAAAGCAAGTCAGTCAACTGTTGTAAGGCTGATTTGCAAAACTTTTAATGTCACCACATTACAAACTAACTACTTCAGGTGCAGCCCACCTACTTACAAAAAAGGAAACTCAACAACAACAACAATAACAACTCTGCAGGCATACAAATATTATGGCGAGGAAAACCAAAGTTGATTGGTAACATCGATAAGAGAGCCTCACCGTCACCATCACCATCAGACATCAGAGTCACAATTATAAAGTTGGCCTCACAATGGAATCACATAATTAACTGGCTTTAACTTTCGAGAGTTTCCACTTTTTCTGCGATTCTTTGTTAAAATATATGAGTGTAGGTACTGTACCTACTCTGTAGATCACTTAACAATGTAGGTTTATAGTTATATATCTAAACAAACTTATAGATAACATTATATCTGTAATACCTGCAAAGCTGCGATGGTAAGTAGTTCGCTGGGTATGCATCCCTAATTACAATATAATTACCGAAGACTTCCTTTCGTTTCGTCTTTCCTATAACAATTTGTATTGTTTGTGAAGTTCGGTGGTAGTTAAGCAGGTGCGTTGTATACGTAAAAGTAAAACGTGATGTGTGAGCGCGGAAGTATGATCTTTATTTAGTTCCATTTTTAAAAATTCATTAAGAAGCTCTGTTGTTATGAAAGTTAAATACTATGCCTACTTGATATACAGTCTGGTTCACTTGGTTAGGTACACTGACTTAATTACATTTTATAAGATCACCCAATGTAAGTTTATGAAATTTGCCGTAAATTCAAATTTGGTATTCAGAATATTTGTAATGTCATTTCTCTAGTGTCAATTAAGAGAAACATGTATTTTTTTCCTCGGTTTCCCCATTTATCTTGGAAACTGTTGCTCGTATCAAAAAATAAATAATAATACGAAATCGATTATAGGAACACTTGATTAGGGGCAACATTTTTGTTTTAAATTACAATATTTTTACTCAAACCATTGGATAATTTGAAAAAAAAAAAAAACATTTAAACGATATTAAGTGAATGTTGGTATTAGTATTATGTTGATAGTTTTCTATTCTATGAGGAAACTCTTTATGTTATGATACTCGGTATAAAATAAAGTGCATTTCAAGTAGATATGTAGGACTTCAATTCGAGACATGGCTTCCGCAATTTTTTTAAATATTTTTATTCTATATATTGTTTCTTCAAAAGTTGATGATAATTTTACTGATGCAGACTTTTGATCAAAGAGAATTTTAAAACACAGAATTTTCTTCATACAGGATTTTGTGTAACCAGAATTTTGAAATGCAGAGTTTTGAAAACAGAATTTTGAGCATACAGATCAATCACAGTCAAAAGAGTCCATACAAATATCTTTTCTTAGGTCCAACGACAAAGGGTATTTTGAGGGGATGTAATTTTTGACCTGTTTTATTTACGGAAAAAAACGAAGTAATCTGAAGCTGTAACTAGCTCCGTATACTTAAGTAAAAATTTCAAAGGAGAATGAGCATATTCGGGTGTGAGCGGCCACGAATGAAATTAGTGTCAAATGAAAGGTCTGCTACAAGGGAGTAACTTTCAGTATGGGCGTTTCGTTGTAGTGTATTTAGGAAAATAGATATGAAGACACTTGCAAATGCATTTTTGGGGCAGATGGCATTTTCGAAAACTATCTCATGGGTTATCTTTATTTCAAAATGTCTAGTGACACAATACTTACCAGGACAAGATAGCCCGCGGTTATTTTACTAAGCCCTTTATACAAGTTTAGCAGGCAACAGTTTAAAATTACTTATTTCATCGCAGCTTTTTAAAAAGAGGAAACCAACCGATACTTTTAGTCCAATCATTAACAAAACCGGTGGCGGAGGTAGGACAAGCTTTTCAGGCTGTTTCTGTGAGAAAATGCACTTTTCCTATTGCATTTTGGTCTAAGTATATATATATTCTCTAGGGATTTCTAAGAATGAAGTATCAAAAATAACACATCTAAGATTGCTCTCTTTACACGAATGCTCAAACATGCTTTTTTTTTTGATGACGCGGTTTAGAACGGTTCTCAATGGCTCTGTAACCTAAGAAAGTTCCGCAAGACTATTTGAATAGAGCTTTAAGTCACATGTTAAATAACAAGTAATGCCGGATTCACACGAATGACAAAGTTGCCAATATTTCTGCCAAAAAAATGGTAAAATAATGGCAGAAATAATTTTTTTATGACATGTATTTACACGAGTTCAAATAATGGTAGATTTCAAAATACTGGCAACATGCCATAAAAGAATTCTTATTCTAGAATGGCATTATTTGGAAAATGGCGTCAATAAAGTGTTTACACATAGCCATATTATTGGCAGCATTTTAATGCCAAATTCTCTCTGCAATTTTTTTTTTGGCAGTTTTTACAGCGTTTACACGATGAAAAGAAAAATGGCTATAATTTGACAGATATAATGGCATTTTGCCATTCGTGTAAATGCAGCATAAGAGGTCTTATGCAATATATCCAAGAACAAGACATTTGGTTGTTACAGCCTTAACATGTTAAGCTCTAGTTTCTAGGATTTATTATTCGTACATTGTAATTGGTCGACAAAAGGAATGGGAGAGAAGCCATCGCACATTATTACTGATTCTGTCTGAGTGAAAAAGGCGCACAGTCAGATGCTGCGCGCATATTATGTGCGTAGTTTGGTTTTAAGGCTGGGCAAGAAACTAAACCGATGATATTTGATAACCAGCAGCGGTTATTTAAAGTGTTAAACACAAAAATTCATTTTATCCCAGTTTGAAGTTTACCACAACGAAAAAACTTCTAAAGCGTATTTGTAGGACCAAACGACATCCAAAAATAATAAAACCATTCTTGGCCGCTCGCACCCAGTATCCATACAAATTTGCCCATTCTCCTTTGTCACCAATAACAGCCATCATCTCGGATTCCTGATATTTCAAGCTTCTAATCGCACCCCTTAAAACATTGTAATAACGGCTATTGAATAGGCCCTTTAGTAAGGAAGAATTGCGTTCGCGGGTGTTTATTATTGAATAAGTTAGTGTGGAACTTAAGCTTACTTAAAACACAAAATTCGCTAAAATTCATCCATGCATTTCTGAGAGAATGGTCACACTGGTAATTTTTCAATATTATCG
Organism: Melangyna quadrimaculata; assembly: GCA_949320155.1. Classification (NCBI taxonomy): domain Eukaryota; kingdom Metazoa; phylum Arthropoda; class Insecta; order Diptera; family Syrphidae; genus Melangyna; species Melangyna quadrimaculata. Next base: position 470,043,579 of record OX439483.1, on the reverse strand, counting down.
GTATAACTCGACAACTGAGCCGACTTTGTGAATTAAACTCAAGAAACTTTTTGAACGAAATTAGATTTTCTATCAAAATTGGTGGTTTAAAAAATGTAAGCAGGGCAATTTGTCAAAAACTGACCTAAAAAAAAATCAAAAAACCACTGATTTTAATTTTTTTTTTACTAAATTGCTCATACATTTTTCTGAGCAAGGGTTTGCGCGAGATATATGAGAGAGAAACAAATAAGATGCTCAAGCCTTTAATATGACGGATCAATTTTTTTTTTGATGCAAATTGGCTGAAAACTCACTTATAATAAAAATTCATTCAGTTCGGTAAAGCGGCTGGCTCAAAAGACGGAAATGCAAAAATGATTCTATGCAAGCTACAACTATTTTTGGTCCAAAAACAAAAATTTCAATTAAACATATAAAACATACCTTAAAAACAGAAAGTACTAAGTTTTATAGAAATCGATCCATACGTTCAGTCTGTAGGCCTAGGTGTTACAAATTGACATATGGACAGATAAAACTGCGGGACCCACTATTTTTGAATTCTCTATTTTCGCAATGACATAATTGATCAAAATCTCTACTTAAAACTATTCAGTCAGTTTTTGACAAATTGCCCTGCTTAATTTTGTTTATAAAATTTTTTAAACCACCAATTTTGATAGAAAATCTAATTTCCTACAAAAAATTTCTTAAGTTTAATTCAAAAATTCGGCTCAGTTTTCGAGTTATACCGACAATATTGAAAAATGTCAGTGTGACTATTCTCTCAGAAACGCATGGAGGGATTTAAGCGAATTTTGTGTTTTAAGTAAGCTTAAGTTCCACAATAACATATTAAATAATGAAAACCCTTGAACGCAATTGTTTCTTTCTTCCCTTAAAATTCCGGTCTATTCAATAGCCTAATAATTTTTACTTGTGATATACGTAGTATGGGGCAGGTTTTTCGTGCAAAGAATCGAACTCGAGAAAAAATGAAGTCTCGCAATTCTGTCTGTACTTCGACCTGCAGCCTTAACCACTGAAGCGATTTTCTTCAAACGTTCCAACTCTGGACTTCAGGTTGTTTGGGGATTCCCTAGAGGGAAAATTGAATTTTTTTAATCTCAAAAAATAACGGAATAACGGTACCTACCATACAACGAATACCAATACAAAAATTGATTTATTTCAAAAACGGCTCTAACGATTATGAAAAAAAAATTTAAAGTTATTACCATTACTATAATAAATATTGTAGTAGAAAAAAATTATTTATAACGGTTATTTACACTAACTGTCATTGAACCGATTTTTTTTGCAAGATTGTATTTTATTAAATACTTATACTTAAAGTTGGCATAACAAATTTTATTTTTAAAAATGTTGAAGAATTTTATTTAAAAAATAATTTTTTAAGCTCTATCCATTTTAGCTATTAAAATAACAAATGTAGGTATAAATTGTTTTTAAAACTTTTTTTAGTGATATCATAATGTTATGCAATACAATACATATGCACATTGTCAGTTTCATGCTATGTTGAATTTGTTAGCTACGAGAGCAAGTTTTGTGCGATCTAGTTGTGCCTATTTTTTAAATTGTAACGCTTTTTGCTCCCGGACAAGCCTATTACGGTCTTTCGGATGGATTCTCTTATAAAAGTCTTCATTTTTTTGAAAGTTCTCCTTATCAAGAGCGTTTTACATATGACATACGAGAGTTAAAATATTATACAATTAAATTTGCAAAGGTACCAGGGAAAACCTCAACAAAGATTAGCAAATTGGGCAAAAAACCATTCTACGCCACTGACTTTTCTATAAATTCAATAAAAGTCAGAATTTAATTTAAAAACAAAAAGGCAAAATATTTAATTAATAGATGATAATGAATAGAAAATGTTACCGAATTTCTGTTTAATAATATGGACCATTTTTTTAGTTTTCTTTACACTTAACATTGTAGCTCAAGTTTGATCCATTGAAAACTGCAATTTTTTGTTTACTTTTCCAAAGTGTGTTTTGACTGGAGGTCATGTTACAATTGAGTTCTTGGTTATTTTTATCATCAAATTAACCCAATATTAGATTTAATATTCATTCATTAGCTTACCTACTTACAGCCCAGATTTTCCCTCCGTTTTAATGCCTTGTTTTCACTTCTTAAATGATTAATCTACAATTATTACATAGTTCTTTTGACTAAATGCATGTTTAAGTAGGTACCTACTCATACCTACTTAGCTTATATCCTCGAGTATATTTGTAATCTCTTTATGATAATCAAATTACCAAAGGTTAATATTTCTCAATTATATAGTCAAACACTAAACTATCATTATAAAGTCAATTTTAACAGATTCAACAAGATTAAACTAGTAACTGTAGTATCATTAGCCTTAAATAGATAGGTAGATAGGTAAGTAAAGGGAAGCACTTGTTTTGACTACCTTTCTTTCAAATAAATATCAAACAAAAGCCTTTTGACATCATTATTCGTTAGAGTGCTGCGTGTTAATTATAGTAATTAATTAATTTAAACGATAACAATTAAGTCACACGACAGAACCACTAAACCTACTTACAGAGACAGCTTCTGAACCCATGTTAATTCTATTTTTTTTTTTTTTTCTTTTCTCTAAAAATAAACAATCTAGAATAATTCATTATTGCACTCATAACTATTTATTATTAACTTGCTTTCACTCAATAGCAATCTATAAAATCAAAAAAAAAAAAACATTGAGATGTTTTTTTCCATTTCAAAAATGTTCACTCAATTTTAATGATCGTTTTCATGAGTTTTATAATGCACCTGATGCGAACCTTCAAAAAGTGCCGAATGACAAGGGCAGAAGATTGTTCAGCTCACTTTCTTTGTAAAAGGTTTAGCCGTGCTCAACGGAAATCTTTCCCAAATTGTTTTCCGAATTGAATGATCTTTCGAAGGAGTCAATAAAATGTTTATCAAAAATTCTTCAGAATACACACGATGATTGATAAGAAGTACTTAAATCCTCTATTTCTCTTCTCTTATGTTTCCAGTTCTTTCTTTTAGATACTGAGGATCGAAATGGATCCATTGACTTTAGATCCGAATAAGATGATGTGACGATATTGCTATTGCCGTGTCAGGTAAGCATCCTTTTGTCTTGAAGGAAATCTTACAGAATGCTTTAAACAAGCTAATATATTGGGCAGAGCGGTGCGGATTGGGCGTTAACCCCCACAAAACCGAACTTGTCCTCTTTTCTAGGAAATATAAAATTCCTTCTGGAGATCCTCCCACTATTAAAGGTATTCCATAAACATTCTCTGACGAAGTAAAATATCTGGGTCTTATTTTAGATACAAATTTACCTAATATACAAGAAAGAGTCAAAAAGGCCACTGTAGCCCTTTTCTCCTGTAAAAAAGCAATTGGGAATAAATGGGGTCTCCAAACCCAAGCCAAGCTGCTCTGAAATCTCTGGACTCTGTCTCTACAAAGTCTAAAACGGCCATAAGCTGCAGAGATGGCACAACAGTTCAATATTCAACTTTTTTGGGTGCCAGGCCATAGGGACATTCTGGGGAATTGCAAAGCTGACGAACTCGCCAAAAGCCACATTATCTATTCTACTAGACAGGGTAGATATCGGTATACCTATCGCTACTTGCAGACTTATGCTGAATCAAGATGTTAAGGAGAACAAACCTTTAGGTGGAATAATATCACCACTTTCCTGGTAACTAAAAAGATGTGGCCAATGTTGGTCATGAGGCGCTCTAAGTGTTTGTTATCTTTAAGCAGATTGCAGATCAGCTCCTTAATTGGTGTCATTACTGGACACTGTCTCTTAGACAATCACGCAACGTGGCTTGGAGTATTCGCATATGATTTTTGCAGAAGCTGTATGGATGAAGAGAAGGAAGAATCTATTCCTCATCTTCCTTGTACATATCCCGCCCTATCTCAAAGCCGTAAACTCCATCTTGGGGATTTCTTCTTCAATGATCCAACGGATCTAGCAAGACCGGACATTAACAGTCTCATGCGCTTTGTAAGGAGCTCTTATTGGTTTTAGCGAGTGAGGAGAAAATCTTAGATTCATGTGGTATCACAATGGACCAATTGATGGTCTAAGGGTGTCGGCTTCTTTGCTGGCAGTCGCTATAACCTCAGATGCTGTGTTGACTTCTTCAAGCCTTAACCAACTTTTTTGTTAAAAATAGATATTTCCCTTTACAATGTGCTCCTATCTATCTCTGTTTTCAGTTTTGCACTTCACATAATGTGACAATCATAGTCATAGTCATTAATCCAAAATTGAACAAAAACTTATTTTACCAATAAAGTTATCGTCATATCCTTTTCTTTAGCTATGAGAACAAAATATTCCCGGGTTAGTCGTTTGTTTTCCCTAAGAAAACATTTTCTTTCCACTACGCAAACTAAGAAACTCTCTTACATCTTTTATGAGCAGCGAGCATCTATAGAACCTACCTATATGTTTAAATCATAAGTACCTTCACACAAGTGCAGCCTTTATTCGTAATTACCTATTCATTACAATCTTAATGCATATATCCGGTATGAAACGACTTATTTCCGTTGTATATGTTATGTTGATATTTCTCATTGTATTTTATAAGCTACATACCTTAAATTCATATTATCTTGTGTGTATATTTTTTTTTTTTGACTCCTCTTGCTATTTTCAGTAGATATACAATTTTTTAATTTCACTTTTTATACACGAAGCAAAAAAGGATGAATGTGTCCTGAACTTAACTATAGACTTCGAACCTACGGTTTGTAGTCAAAACCTTAACAAATTAATTCCTACAATTTTAAGATGCATTTTAAGGTGCAGTATTAAGACCTTAACAATAACATTATCTAAAGCCACTCTTGTCAACAGAATCTAATTACATGACACATTTTTTCAAATAGTGGATATTTTGAAAATCGAAATTTCAGTAGGCATGGTAAGTTAGGGTAAAGCAAATAGACAAAAAAATGTTGAATATATCTGTTTTAAACGAAAAATTATGGGGAGCCGAGTTTGTTTTCTTGTCGGTGGAAGATCTACATCTCTAAGTATGAACGTTAAAAAAAAAAAATTAAAAAAAAATCATTGTCAAAAGAAATTAGCTTGCTGTTTTTGGGAAATAAATTATATAATTATTATATTTAAAAAACATGAATGTAAAATTAATTGGTTCGTTATCTTTATTGTACGTAATGTTCTCTTTTTACATTATTTGCTTTGTGAAAAATTTTAAAATCTACCAAAATGCAAATCTTAAGTCCAGTTTGTTGACAGCGGATTTAATTTAAGATGTGTGACTTTCCTAAGCACAAATTAACAAACGCTCATCAACCAAAATCAGTTCTAAAAATCATTGATTGAAGAGGATAAGTTCGACACATTGGGTTTTCAAAAAAAATTATTTTTTTTACTAAAAATTTAGCAGTGAGAAGTAATAAAAACCTTTAATAATAAACCCGCTTCAGTGGAGATGTAGAGCCCTTAAATCGATCGATAGGTACAGTTCAAAATCATAACTTTGGTTTCTCACTGTCGATTATTCAAAGTCAAGGTTTTTAAAGAAATGCTAATTTTTGGACTACTGCCTCTTGCGAGGAATTGACAAATCCTCCAAGGGTATCACTTGTCATGAATAAGTGCTTCTCGTCTAGTCGTTCGGATTCGGCATAAAATTGTAGGTCCCTTCTATTCCTGTCGTCACGTGCACACAGGAATGGTTGCGAGTTGTTAGCCACACTAGGCCCTGGTTCTTCACGAGCCGTTGCGCCACTCAATTTATTTATTTATTTTTTAAGTTTCTGTCTATTCTTATGTAAACAAACTTGTAAAAAGATGTGAGCAGTTTTATTTAAAATGGCTGATTGATTCTTTAATAAATTTTATATGATTTTTTTGTCTCTTTCTTTATATTGCCGATAGGTGGTCTATTTAAGGAAAAGATCCCTCGCGCATTGACAGATTCTCGCAACATTGTATCTAAGATTCAAATTCCATAGATTTTATATTTTTTTTTTAAGCGGACACTTCTTTCACCGGACATGGACAAAAATATCAATCGCATTCACCAAATTTAAAGGATTAACTCGAGTGTAACTCAGATGGTCTCGCATTACAATTGTTGTTGTGCCTTGTATCTTCTTGCTTATTATGCATATGTTCAGTTTGTTTTGTTTACAAGAAAACATTTTTAAAGCGTCTAAAAATATGCTTTAATTTTTCTTGTTGACAAAGTTGGAATAAAAACCACACAAAATCACAAAATTCAAAACAAATGAACCGGTATATACAATATCTTAATTTGTTTCCCTGGCTATGCAACTAACTTAGTGTTTTCACCGTGTCGCTCAATTTTACCAAATGATTCATACATCTATCAGTATACTCAGTGCCGTAGAAAGATTAAGTAAACAAATAAATTTAAACTGTACTTTTTTTTACGTCTGTGAAGTTGGCAGGGCAACTTTCACGCAGTAATTTGCAGCTTTTTTTGCATTTATTTTGCATTTCAAGATATCTTAGGTCCAAACCAAAATTTGCAGTCTATTTTGCATTTCAAGAAATCTTAGGTCCAAATTTTGAAGTCCTTATTTTTAAGAAATTAAAAAAAAAATTGACTTCAATATTAAGTTAGCAAGTCAAGCATGCTAGATGCTTAGTTCTAGAGATACCCTTTGAGCTCTGACTTCACAGTGAAGTTAGCAGGGCAGTATGAATTTTTTTTTTCAAATAAAGGACTTCAAAAGTTGGACCCCAAATTTCTTGAAATGCAAAATAAACTGCAAATTTGGAGCCTTACTTCAAGTCTCTAGCCTGCTTGGTTTTCGAGATTTACTATGTGACCTGCTAACTTCACTGTGAAGATAGCAGGTCACTCGATAACACCCACTTTTTCGTGAACTGCAAAATCAGGAATGGAAATGAAAAATAAATGCAAAAAAAATGCAAATTATACTGCGTTAGTCCCATTACTTTACGTGAAAGTTGCCCTGCCAACTTCACAGACGTCTTTTTTTCCTTATTGATCTTACAACTTTTTTTTATATTATTCCTTTGTTCCTATTAATATCCATGGCACTGTAAAATTTAAAAGTCAAATGTACGCCGTTGTTAAATTCACCCAAGTTTACCTTACATAAGTATGTTTGCTTATAAAATCGCTTATGATAAGATAATTCAATCTCTGTCTTGAAGTCGTAAAGTGGAGCGAAATATAGGACGACTAAATTTTGTGTAGGTACCTGAAAGAGGACCATAAGAAAAAAATTAAGTTCTGTTTTTGAAGACGCCATGCTCCTGCGGAAATCCGCCATTTAGGAAAACGTAAATGGATCTTTAGCTGAAATTATTGATCTTAGAGAAAAATTGTAAGAGCAAGCTTGTAGGCAATTGAACCATACCATACATTTTTTCAGTACGGGAAAAATGTTCAAGGTCATTTTATTTTTTGTTTTTTTTTTTTATTTTTCAACATTTTTGTCATTCCCGAGAAACTAACGTGAATTACTTTCCAAATAAGAATTTTAGAACTCTTAATTTCCAACATTTTTATGGCTCTAAAATTCTTATTCGGAAAATAATTCACGTAACTTTTCTTGGGAACGACAAAAAATTTGGTATAAATGTCAAAAATTTGGTATACATGTAAGAAAACAAAAAAAAATAAAACGATATAACCTTCAAAATGTGTTCTGAACCGAAAAAAATGTAAATATAAAAACGAGAGATACTGTAATTGCCTACAACTTTGGCCTGACAGTTTTTCCTCTAAGATCAATAGTTTCGGTGATATAGGTCAATTTGCATTTTCCAACATGACTACAAAAATATTATTTAAGCACCAATATTTGTATTTTGTACAAATTAAATACTCCAAAAACTGCTTTTAGCATAAAATTGATGCTTGCGATAATTTTAAAAATCTGAAAAAATTCGTGCAATGTGTCATGGGTTTAAAGATACTTAATTCCAAAAAAGACTTAAATCGAACGAAAAATACACCAAATATTAAAGAAAAACTAAGAAAATAGGGAATTGTGACACTAACAATTATTTTATTCAAAATTAAATCACTTCTGCCACACAGCGAATTTGGAGAAACGGTTAACGGATAATGAATGCTTAAGTATGTACCTATATAATGAAGAATGAAGACCATTCTTATTGGTGCTGGGCCACAGCTCCATACATCTTTGCCCATTGTCCTTTAATTAATTTTTTTTTTTGAATATGTATATACCTACAAAATATTTTTAAAAAAATTCACGCGCTTTTAAAATAAATTCTAAAATGTTCTGATTTTTTCATTAGGTATGTCAGTATCAAAATCTTAAAAATATTTGTAGACTTATGACCCACTTTATTTTTTTTCAAACATTGTGTTTCTTTAAGACGTTTGTTTTCCGCCCAGAGAACTTTTGCCTGATGAATTGCTCCCCTATGCTACGTTGCTGTTCTAATTTTATTTCGCAAAACTGAAAAAAGACCTGCAGTTATCATTATACACTGTAACTTTTGGTATCAAAGTTTTATTTCGATGATTACCGTGCCTAGCCTACAGGCCAAGTTTGAGCCCATTAGAGCATTGCAAATCATATCCTCTTTTTTAATGCATTTGCTTTAATTTTTAATTTTCCATTAAATTCATCAAAGAGAATTAAACAATACAAATCATGGTACACATAGAGCGCTAAGAAAAACGGAATCAGATAAAAGCTGTATACCTACACATGAAGCCAATATAACAATGGTAGCAATCGACGCTAAAACACAAACCAAAAAGGATAACACAAACACAAAAGAAATATAAAACACATCAACCGAAAAGAGAACGAGAAAGAAAAATGTACGACAAAATATTAAACATGGTGGTGGTCCACCACTCTCATACAATCGGACAAAAGATACCGCCGCTGCCTGAGGTGTCGGCCAAGCTAATTGGAAGACCCCATCAAAGCAGCCGCCAACAAATTAAGAACAGGGTAACAATTTTGTAATAACTCTATCATCATCGATATGGGAGGCCGAAGGAAGGGAATGTATTCAACAATATATGCTGGTGCTGGCCACTGAGGATTGTTCGCTCTTGTTGTGTTGTGTGCCCATCATATGATTGGGGTTGCGCGTGGAGACGGAGAGAGAGAGGGAATTTGTTGTGCTGGACTGGGTTATACACTATCTGCTGAATGAAACATGTAGAATTGGTCCTTACATTTGTTATGGCTCTTGAATCTTGATCGTGGTCTTATCTTTGTGTTTTGTATTTTTTTTGCTTGCTTGAAGTCATTATAAGTGTTGCCATGAAAAATGAACAAGAAGATTAATATAAAACAAAATAAAAATAATATTTTTGCGATTATTAATGTTTGGGCAGCAAGTATGTAGGTAAGATGGTTCAAATTTTCATACTCATTAAAAAATGTTGTGTTTGATTTTATGCTTTGATTGGGTCAGAAAAGCTTAGGTTATTATATACACCTATACAATCCATAGAGTTCATCAAAACATTAGCTAATTGTTGTGGGTAAAACAAAGTCACTAAAAAAAAAAATGAGGGCAGCTGTAAATAAAATTTGAATTATGTTTTTTTTTTTTTTAATTCAAGTATGACTGGGTCATTTTTTAACAAATAAATTATGATAATTAATTTTTTACTTTTTTTGTTTGTCTACTTGAAACTACTAAAGAATTAAATAAATAAAACACAAAAAAAGTGCTACACCCAAAGAAAAAACTGTGTAAAATAAACCTAAATCGTGGTACAAATTAAGTTAGTCCTAGTGCCGTTTTGAACCTGGTAAGTTCTTTGGTAACTTTCCTTAGATATTATTTTTGGTAAACATAAGCGAGTTTGCCTATGGCATTTTATCCTTAATCTTGGTTGAATTCAGCCTAATATTTTAGTGTCTCACCCTAAATTCTAAGGTAAAAATAAAATTAATTTGTTTTGTCTAAAGAAATTTTTCCTAAATACTTATGCATTTCAACCTACTGCCTACCTAGTATTTTACCTATGGGACGTGTAGTTGGTTGCGCAAAGCCGCTGTGTTATAATTCTGAAATGTATACAATTAAATTTTATTTGAAAAAAAATTACTTACCCCGATGAGATTTGAACAAGCGACGCTCCGGTTACCAGCACAGTACGCTTCCACTAGGCCAACTCCCAATACAAAACTTGGATGTTGAAAACTAACTACACTTATTTAACATTTTAAATCTTAACTATTATATAATACTCTTTTTTTGTTTTCTTGTCAGTTTGGCTGTCCAAACTAACAACAAAACAATCAAAATACTAATTTTTTTTATGGCATCAACAATTTCTATTGCCCTGCTATCCGATAGATAGCTTCTAAAAAAAATAAATTTAATTTTTTTTTAGAAATCTTTAACAATAATAAAAAATGTTGCCTATATGAAATTTGTTTTTTTTTTTGGTTTTTTATTAAAATCTTTTTAATTAACAGTCGTAGAGATTTGCAATGTACTAATGAATTATAGCTAGAGGTACTATGAACTTGTATATTAAATTATATTCTTATTGTACTGTTGAGCTGAGAAATTCACAATATAATGTTGTTCACACAATTAACTAATAACATGTGGGTGTGTGCATGGATTGATTTAGTTTTTTCTTATATTCAATCTCAATAGAATAGCCATTAATTTGATACCTCACTTTTAAATCTACCTCCTATATTAGCGTCACAATTGATTTTTTTAAAATTCATAAAAAATCGAATAAATTCCATAGAAATGCTCCGCTTTGTTCATTGTCAACAATCGTCTACCAGTGGAGAGCACCGTTATCTCAATTGAATTTCTAATTGGAGTTCTTTTAATATAAAAAATCATACTAAAAGGGTGTGTAAATGACCCGTCAAATTTATATTACATATATTAAATTCAAAACTTCATGAAATTTTTTTTAATTTCAACAAGCTAGTGATGCACGTTTATATGTGTAATATTCTTCTATAAATATGTACAGAATTTTGTATTTCTAAATCCAACGGGAAAAAAGTAGGGATAATTTAATAAATAAACCACAAAAAAAGCTACATTTAGACAACTTTAGAGGTTCCAAAATTGAGCAAACCTTAATAGTTCATAATAAATGATACATGAAATTTATATAGAAATTTATAGCTTGAATTTGTGTGTAAAAATTATTGCAAAATATTAAAAAAATGTGTTCTAAAAATGCGTTTTAATGAAAAATCAACTTATTTTTTCGTACTTTAAATTCAAAAGTTAATCAAAAATTTATATATTTAAAAAAAACAAAGGATGCACATTTATGGGTGTTACTTTCTTCTACAAACATTTGATAATTTTGTATTTGTAAATCTAACGGGAAAAAAGTAGGGGCAATTTAATAAAATAAATCACAAAAAAGCTCCATTTAGCCAAATTAAGAGGTTTAAAACTTGAGTTATACTTAATAGTTCATAACAAATGATACATGAATTTGGGGTAAAAATTTTTAATATAAATTTCTGTGTTAAAATTTTTGGAAATCTTAAAAAAATTCGTACTAAAAATGTGATTTAGTGAAAAATTAATTCTATTTTGGTACTTTAAATGCAAAAGTTAATAAAAAATTGATAAATTTTGAAAAACAAAACTAACACACCAATTGCTCTTATCCTCTTCTAAAATATTGCTTATAAATATTAAGTGATCATTTCAATAAAAGCCACTCCAGAATTAGATTTATTGATTTATTTACCAAAAAAAAATGCAAAATGGATCATGGATACAAAACATAACTGTGTGTTGCTCACAAGCTTCACAAAATAATTTCAAATATTAAAATTTTACATTAGAAATATTTTTTACAGATAAAATCCAGACAAAATTTTAAAATTGTCAATTTATCTGCATAAAACTGGCTATAAATCAGAAAATACTTATTCTAATTTTAAAATTTAGATGTCTTTGCAAAGGCCATTGTCTCACCATTAAAATACATACAAAATATTAATAGACAACCATACAATTTAAAAGACTAATATGCTTAAACAGTTAGCAGGATTATGAACATGTCCAGAAAAAATTCAATGGAGTGCAAAAAATCTATGTCCATGCAGCGACATGGCGAAAAATATAACTTTTTGAACAAGACATGAGCGTTGCACAAAGCTTAGCTATGAGATTTGACGTTTCAAGTGCGGATGAGTGTTTTGCCTGGTTTATGTTGAATGTGTAAGTGAATGTAAGAATGTTGGAAAATAAAATAAGTAGTGATGAAAGGCTAATGAATGGCATGATATAATTCTCAAGTAAGTAAAAATGCGCTGGTTGTTGATTGGATTGTGGTGGAAGGTAAAACCTTAACCAATCATGTTTGATTTACATGGTCGGTGAAAATTTAGTTATGCTGAAATAAACACGGCGAATACTTTCATAATCTCCCAAATCAGTGAGAAACATTCGCTCCGTAGAGTAAATCATTCACATGTATAACAAAAATGGTAACAGCAATGCTATAAGAGCAAAAACTGCCGTATTACAGCTCCTCTCTTCTGTGCGTTGCAGGTCGTGTGTCGAAATGTCAAAATCTAAGGGCACCAGTCGATTAAGGAGGGTTTTATTACCTAACGTCTCGGCCAGCACTTTAGTACCAACAGAAAATAAGAAATTTCACTTTTCAATTTGAAAGGTGTTGAAATGTCAAGATCTGAGAGCGCCAATCGATTAAGGAGGTGGAATTTGCACTCTAAGTCCAGCGGAAATCCGACAAATCGCCGGCCGAATACTTAAGTGCCCCATAGACCACTTTTTCGGGAAACTGAGTTAAAGATGCAGTTATACTTATTCGAATATTCTCTTTCGTTTGGCGTTATCCCCGTTGCTCTATCTCAATTATTAAAGAAGTTACAGACAGCACTTTTGGTCTATAAACCACAAATTTTTGGGTTATTTTGATGCTTATTTGCCGTATATCCAAAATTTGTACTAGGTGGGACAATTTTTGTAGGAAAGTTTGAAATACAAACGCTTAATGCTTAATTGCCCCACAACCACGGGAGATTGGATATAGAGCATTTAAGTACTCAAAATATATTAAAAAAAAAGTCAGATTTTTGGTGCTTATGTGCTCTATATCCATGGCAAAAGTGCAGGCAGCTGGAAAAGTATAAATAAGAAGTTACATTTTCGCCGAATAAATTAATAATGTAAAATCCTTAATTTAAACCCAAAAATACTGTCTTTGTTTTAATTCAATATTTATTGATTATTTACCAACTGTTACCGCCACTGGCAATGCCCTCAAAATTTCCTAGTTATGAACATATATAAGTCTACTACATTCTTTAAACTCTTCTATTACTTTTACTGAATTATATAATTTAATCTATAACATAATTGTCACTTCCGTCAAGATAAAGGCTTTTTTGCGTAAATATATCTTCAAGGTGTATTGACGCTGCTTTGTTCCTTAAGAACTTGATCTTAAACTTTATTTGTAATCCCTTGGTTTCTACACCATAAAGTAAGTTTTCCTCATTGAATTAATTGGATTAATTGGAAATATAATAATATTGTTTTAGGAATTTTAATCTACTTTATCATTTATATGAATTAATAAAGAATACTTGTCAAGATAAAATCTGGTAGTCTTTTATGATAAAGAGGTTCAACATCTTCAAGAGACCGGGGGCCTCCACAACAAGTGGACTAAGTCAACAACCATAAAATTCTTTATGCGGATCACGACTACAGCAGCCGTGCAGTTTAATTTAACATCCAACCATCGTCACTTCCCAATTTGGGAGCGAACTACACATGTTCTAAATAAGCCATCTTGCCAAACCGTAAGTACAACATGAGCACTACCTCTCCTTTTCAGGGTCAACCACCAAATTCGCCAGTAGCCCAAAATACCACAGCACCAAGCGACCAAGCTGTCCAGACAGCCGCAGATCATGCTCGCACGTGCCAAATCTGCACCAACCCTCAAAACTCGGACATGATATGCTGCTATCAGTGCCTTAAGCAATTTCATAGAAGTTGCACTAACTCCAATGCCATACCTCCAGATGCCGACTGGAAATGTCACACCTGCCATCAAGACGCAAGCCTAAATAATCGCTCATCGCTCGTTTAAGCACCTGCTAGTAGAGCTTCACATATTTCCAAAAGCTCGCAGTCACGCAGAGCCGCTCTAGACCTGCAACGCGCCGAAGAAGAACGTCAACTAGCTCTAACCGAGCTAGCAATCAACAAGGAGTTTCTAAAAAAGAAATACCTCATTCTTTCCGAGGAATGTGAGGAAAATGAAAGTAAAAGCAGTCAATCCGCGTCAGTCGGCGCATGGCTTGATCAACAACAAGAATTCGCAAATTCTAATAGCACGGTAATTCCTCAAAACATCCCAGAAATACAGAACGATATTCCGCTTACGAACCACAGCTCCCTGCCAAATGGAGCTAAAACCGATATAATTTCAAACGAATTACTTTTGCGAGGCGATAGCGTCCGATTCTTGCTGCCACAAACCCTACATACAACAGAACAGTCACTTCATCACTCACCAGTCAATCCAACAACAACAACATCAAGCCATCCACAGGTAGTCACCGAAACTTCACCAAACAATGTGAACACCCAACCGTACAGCCCTCTAGTAACTGCAAGTCCTACTACGAGTACAGCAAACCGAACAATCAATAGCAACTCAACGTTTCGCAATGTACCCGCCGCGCTTATATACTCTGGTCACGGCCTAGAACCGCGAAGTGAAAACCTCCAACCACAAAGTGCCAATATACAGAATTCACAGAACTATAGCAACATAAACTCAAATTCTTTCGCAACATTAACCTCTTCAACACAAATAGCCTGTCCCAGCCTTACAAAGGAACAAATACAGGCGCGGCAATCTGTTCCAAAAGAATTGCCTACGTTCTCCGGCCAGCCAGAAGAGTGGCCAGTTTTTAGCTCAACATTTGACTGGTCTACAATAGTATGCGGGCTGACCGACGCCGAAAACCTGTTACGGATGCAAAAGTCGCTGCGAGGAGATGCTCTGCGATCTGTACAACATATTCTAGTTCATCCATCGTGTGTTCCTACCGCGATTTCCACTCTGAAGTTACTATTCGGGCAGCCAGAGAAGATTCTGCAGTCGATCAAAACAAGAATAAAATCAACGCCGCCAATCCACGCGAATAAACTAGAATCATTTACCACATTCGCCGTCAACGTTAAAAGCCTCATAGCCACAATCGAATCATGTGGACTGCATGACGAGCTGAATAATTCCTCGCTTCTTCAAGAGCTAATAGAAAAAATGCCGACACAATATCAACTCAGATGGGGAACGCATAAATTGGATCTATTGAAAGTGAATCAGAGACCTAACCTTCTCGGATTCTCTAACTGGATCTTCGATTTCGGGCTTTCTGCTAGTAGTGTGACAGTAACAACAGCTAACGAGCATACAAATGAAAGCAGCATGCGCAACAAAGCAAAAAACGCTTTCCTTTACGCACACAGCGAAGGGCAACAGAGAAAATGCTATGTTTGCAAAATGTCTTGTAAAAATGTAGCTAGTTGCGAAAACTTTCTGAAAGCAGACCGCAGCGAGCGATGGAACATCGTGCGAAAGAATAATCTATGTAAGCAATGCTTATACCCTCACACGTACACATGCCAGAGCGAGAGGAAATGTGGCGTTAACGGCTGCCTATACAACCATCACGCTCTACTCCATCGATATTTTCCAGAAAGAGATGATAAAATCAAAGACGAAATAAATGTCAACGCGCACAGCGAAACAAACTGCAACACATTGTTTAAAATTCTACCAATTTCTGTTCTCGGAAAAAATAAAGCAATTAATACTTTCGCTTTCATAGACGAGGGTTCATCTGTAAGCTTATGTGACGAAGAACTAGCAGCTGAATTAGAACTAGAAGGGACCTCACACCCACTGTGCCTGAAATGGACAGGCCAAGTGCAACGAACAGAAAATGCATCAGAGCGAATGGCAGTAACTATCGTCGGAATAAACGGAAAGCATACGGTTCTAGAAGTACATACTGTCCGTAAGTTATCGCTCCCAATGCAAACTCTGAACTATGAAGCACTTAGTAGACGTTTCCACCATTTACAAAATTTGCCCATTTCTAGCTATAAAAATGCAACTCCGCGGCTGCTGATCGGTGTCAACAACTGGAGCCTAGGCATCCCCAAAGAGATCCGTGAAAACAAACCATCTGAGCCAGTCGCTGTGCGCACGCGACTAGGGTGGCTCATATACGGAGGCGGAAAAGACTGTAAAGAATCCTTTAATCTTCATATTTGTGAGTGTGACACAAATAACGATTATGTATTACATAACATGGTAAAAAACTCTTTCGCTATCGAAAATTTAGGTGTAGTAGCTTCTAAAAGAGCTAATTCCGAAGAGGAACGTGGAACTCAACTGCTACAAAGATTCACAAGAAGGCGAGACGATAACCACTTCGAGACCGGTCTACTATGGCGATTTGATAAATTCGTGCTTCCAGAGAGCTTCACAATGGCAACAAATAGACTTCGGTGTCTAGAAAGAAAGCTGAGATCACAGCCCGAACTTTTCGAGGTATTTAAAAGAACCATAGATGAATATATATTTAAGGGATATATCCGTAAGTTACCCACAAACGAAATGGAGGCAAACAAACTTAATAAAGTCTGGTATTTGCCAATCTTCGCGGTCTTTAATAAAAATAAACCAGGAAAAGCTCGTGTAGTCTGGGACGCAGCGGCCAAATCGCACGGTGTGTCACTGAATTCACTTTTAATCAAAGGACCTGACTTGCTTACGTCTTTGCCGGCGATTTTACTTCGTTTTAGAGAGAAATCAATTGCTATCTGTGGTGATATAGAGCAGATGTTTCACCAGATATTTATTCGAACCGAAGACCAAGACGTTCAGAGGTTCCTATGGCGAGACTGCGACGATGACAAGCCACCCGATGTCTACGTTATGAATGTCATGATCTTCGGAGCATCGTGTGCTCCCAGCACCTCTCAATTCGTAAAAAACCTGAACGCTTCAGATTTCCAAGAAACTCTTCCCGAAGCGGCAAAGGCAATACAAGATGACCACTATGTGGACGATTTTCTGAAGTCAGTAGATACGACTCAAGAAGCTATGAAACTAGTTGCCGATGTCAAGTATATCCACAAACAGGGTGGTTTCAATATAAGAAAATGGTGCTCGAATAGCAAAGAAGTCTTATCGTCAATAGAAGAAGATGATCGTGTGTTGGAGAAGAATTTATCACTAAGCGAAGAACCAGCAGTGGAAAAAGTGCTCGGCGTCTACTGGATACCCAGTGAGGATATGATAACCTTCAAAATTTCTACAGCCGTTCTCCAAAATGATATCTTCCTGGCTAAGAGACCACCCACTAAAAGGGAGATGCTTCGAATATTGATGTCATCGTACGACCCCCTGGGACTGATCGGAAACTTTCTTATGTACTTGAAGATTCTACTGCAGGAAGTATGGAAAAGCTCTGTCGATTGGGACGAGCCAATTTTAGATGCACATGTAACAAAGTGGAGTCACTGGGTAAGTTTTTTGCCCTGTTTACAAACTTTAAAAATTCCAAGCTGTCACCTACGTTTCTTTTATAATTACGATGGCATCGATACACAACTACACACGTTCGTCGACGCAAGTCAAAACGGTTATGCTGCAGTGACCTACATTCGTCTTTCAGACGGTCAGAGAATCTCATGTTCTTTAATAGGATCAAAGACAAGGGTAGCACCATTAAAAATTGTGTCCATTCCCCGTCTGGAACTCATGGCAGCAGTCATCGGTGCCAGATTCGCAAAACACATCGTGGAAAGCCACTCAATTAGTATTGGTAGACACTTCTATTGGTCGGATTCGAAGACTGTCCTCAGCTGGCTACGTGCAGCTGACCATCGTCAATACCAACAGTTTGTAGCTTTTCGCGTATGCGAAATACTTGACCTTAGCGAATTAAAGGAGTGGGGCTGGGTTCCAAGTAAGTCTAATGTAGCAGATGAAGCCACGAAGTGGTCAAAAAACCCAGATATAACTCAGAGCAGCCGATGGTTTAATGGACCACCTTTTTTACAACAACCGCAAGCAAACTGGCCAAAGGAAGAGGGCGACATAACATCAACAGATATAGAACTAAAACATCAAATTCTACATATTTCAGTCACGAACCGTTTGTTTAACGTGAAACGATTTTCTAAATGGATGAGGCTGCTTAGATCTGCCGCATTCGTCTTTCGTTATTCTCTGAATCTGAAGTGCAAAACGAAAAAAGCTCCCTTCACATGCGGCGAGATCACTCAAAAAGAGCTACAGAAAGCTGAAGCTTTATTATATCGGCAAGCTCAACATGAAGAATACGCCGAGTCTATTCGGGAGCTGAGCGCTGGCAAACGTTTAAAGAAGTCAAGCGTACTCTATAAACTATCTCCATACATAGATGAAGACAATCTCATTAGGGCAGATGGAAGGATTGACAATGCTTGTGTTGCCGAAACTCAAAAGCAGCCTATAATCTTGCCGAGAGATAACGATATAACAAGCCTGGTCTTACTGCATTATCATGGGTTGTATCACCATTGTAATCACGAAACAGCGATCAATGAGATTCGGCAAAAGTTTTATATAGCTCGTCTACGTACTGTATATAGAAAAGAAATTAAACACTGCCAGCAATGTAAAATTTCTAAAGCGATGCCAAGAGCTCCACAGATGGCTAAGTTACCACCAGCACGACTTGCGTCGTTCGTTGCACCATTTACATTCACAGGGCTGGATTTTTTTGGACCGATGACTGTCGTCGTGGGACGTCATACAGAGAAAAGGTACGGAGCTCTATTTACATGCCTGACAATAAGAGCAGTCCATGTCGAGATAGCATACTCACTTAACACCAGCTCTTGTATCCTAGCCATAAGAAACTTCATGGCAAGACGAGGCGCCCCAAGAGAATTCTATAGTGACAACGGCACTAATTTCGTTGGCGCAGAGAGAGAGCTGCGAGAAGCACTAAAGGAAGTCGACAAAAATGCACTTGTACGAAATTTCACCACGACCACTACAAAATGGAATTTTAATCCGCCTGCCGCACCTCACATGGGTGGAGCGTGGGAACGTCTAGTGCGATCCATTAAAACAGTGTTATATAAAATCTCTCCTACACGGTCCCCTGGCGACGAGCTCCTGCGCAGTATGATGACCGAAGCTGAAAATATCATTAACACTAGGCCCCTGGCATATGTACCTCTCGAAAATGATACAGCAGAAGCTCTGACGCCAAACCATTTTTTGCTGGGAAGCTCCAATGGTATTAAACCAATAGCAATATACAACGACGATGCAGTCATCCTTAAAAGTAGTTGGCTCATCTCCCAACAATTTGCTGACAGCTTCTGGCGGAAATGGCTCCTAGAGTTTCTCCCTTCACTTACTCGTCGGACAAAATGGCATGAAAAAACAAAACCTTTGTGCTTAGGGGATTTGGTGGTGGTGGTTGACCCGAAATGCCCACGGAACGTTTGGCCACGAGGAAAGGTCATTGAAGTGCAACCAGCAAAGGACGGGCAAGCTCGGAGTGCTAAGATCCTTACAGCTCACGGTATTTTGGAACGACCCGCAACTAAACTAGCAATACTAGACGTGGCGGCCAGAAAGGAGTAAGGCAGCGATAATGGTTCTCGCCATACTAGGGGGTAGTGTTACCGCCACTGGCAATGCCCTCAAAATTTCCTAGTTATGAACATATATAAGTCTACTACATTCTTTAAACTCTTCTATTACTTTTACTGAATTATATAATTTAATCTATAACATAATTGTCACTTCCGTCAAGATAAAGGCTTTTTTGCGTAAATATATCTTCAAGGTGTATTGACGCTGCTTTGTTCCTTAAGAACTTGATCTTAAACTTTATTTGTAATCCCTTGGTTTCTACACCATAAAGTAAGTTTTCCTCATTGAATTAATTGGATTAATTGGAAATATAATAATATTGTTTTAGGAATTTTAATCTACTTTATCATTTATATGAATTAATAAAGAATACTTGTCAAGATAAAATCTGGTAGTCTTTTATGATAAAGAGGTTCAACATCTTCAAGAGACCGGGGGCCTCCACAACAAGTGGACTAAGTCAACACCAACGTTTCAATTCTTGTTTGGATCTTTTTCAGGGCTGAATAAGTAATATCGACTTTTTTTTAAATATTGTGAAAACAATAATAAAAGAGGTAGAAATGAGGAAAAAAAAATTATTTTAAATAAGAATATTTATATATCTGCAGGTTCACAAACTTAATAAGTGCGTTTAATGTATTCTAAATAAAGTTTTTGTCGATGATAACT
Organism: Melangyna quadrimaculata; assembly: GCA_949320155.1. Lineage (NCBI taxonomy): Eukaryota > Metazoa > Arthropoda > Insecta > Diptera > Syrphidae > Melangyna > Melangyna quadrimaculata. The sequence continues at coordinate 470,023,183 of OX439483.1, read as the reverse complement.
AAGCATTTTTTATTTTTTTTTTAATAAAATGGATAAAAACAAAGAAGGTAAAATATAAATTTAATTTAAAAAAAAGGTGACAAAAATACCAAAACTTACTCCTACGAATGTTGAAGTATTTTTAAACCCAACTCCGAATAAAATTGAATGTATTTTTCTAGGAAATTTTTTGGACCAAAGTTCATTTTCAGTATTTTTCATAATTAAGTGTTAAAATGCTCTATCATTTTCGTACGTTTCCTATCGACTTAAATATAATCCAATCTGGTATACAGGAAGGCACAGCCACTAAATTAATATTACTTTTTTTTTATGTTTTTATCGCTTAAAGTAAAATTATAAAAATTAATAATGCCAGAAATTTAGAATTTTTTTTATTATTTTTGATTTCGTTGATTTCCGAATGTCCAGTGCATAAAAGTCCTATATCCATATAAAATTTGAAGTTTGGTTTTCATAGATTTCGTATTCGTATGGAAGAGGGTTCTATATCCGTTTTGGACTTTTTTCAAACTTTATTTTTTTTTTTAAATAACCGTAACGTTTTTTGACATCAGGACTTCAAAATACAAAAAAGGATTTTTCAATTAATATATATAAAAATTCAAAAGTCGAAATTGTCAAGTAAAAAATAACGGAATTATTTTTCAAACCTTAAAATTCGTTCTCTGAGGAATAATTTTTTTGTATATGGGGCACTTAAGTATTCAGCCGGCGAAATCACACCTTTTGCCTTAACAGTTGATAGTTGGGGGCGTGATAGCAAACCATACAAAATTTTTCAAATATTTTCTTATAAGAAGGTGTGCTTAGCATAGATATTAAGAAGTACGTGAATATATAGTTAAGCTTTTATATTAATAATAATTAACACTTGCACAATATTTCTATCCTTTGAAAATTGGATCATGAATGATGTTGAAAATTTATTGATGTCGGGAATAAGTTGTCCTGTGAAATTGGGCGGTCAATTCATCAAATTTATTTTAGAGATATTCACGATAGCAGAATTTCCACGGGAAATTTTTTTTCAAGATTTGTTAACAAACTATCCTTTAACAAAAGGGACCCGGGCAACGCCGGGTGTTTCCGCTAGTAAGATATATACTTAGTTAATAGAATGGAAAAGGTTAAGTTGGTTAAGATTAAATAAATAGCTATCAGTTTTTAATAGAAGTGACGTATTTTGTGAAAGTGTTTATTATTCGTTTTTCAAATATGGATAAAAAAAGCCTTCGGGGCAGAACTTAGAAACAGGCGAAGGCTCGTTGAGGTCGGGAATAAGTTTTCCTGTGAAATTGGGCGGTCAATTCATCAAATTTATTTTAGAGATATTCACGATAGCGGAATTTCCACGGGAAATTTTTTTTCAAGATTTGTTAACAAACTATCCTTTAACAAAAGGGACCCGGGCAACGCCGGGTGTTTCCGCTAGTAAGATATATACTTGATAAAATTATGAAATAGTGAGGATATCATTATATTCATTATCTTTAAGCAGAAAAATAATTAGAAAATTCTTAAAACTTCAATTAGTTTTTTGTTTGTATCTATACCTCAAACTAAGGGGAATCCACATTAGATCTTAGTTAATACAAGGAATAGGTAAATAACATATAAGAACCTAGTTAAAATTCGCGTAGGCATTGGTTAAAGTTCCAAATATAGACATTTAAGGCGTCAGCATTTCCCTATTACAAGCTTAAATGACCTTAAACCTTAGGCAATTCAGTTTTTAAACGTATTTATGCTATTTTGCGTTACCTAGGATGCACTTTAATTGTCTTAGTGCTGGGGAGAGTTGTGCTTGTCTAATAACTTCCATACAAAAAATGTTACCTTGGTTTATTAAGACAAATTAGGCTATTTTACGTTAAAAAGGACGTACATAAATTGCTTTAGTTCTGGGCACATTTATGCTCGGGAAATAACATCCATACAAAATCTTTTACCTAAGGCGTTTAACCCTTTCGGTACGGATGTGGTACAAGTCCATATAAATGTTCTTTGTCTTGTACCACATCCGTACCGAAAGGGTTAAGGCAGTTAAACACATATTTTTTCTCTGAGTGTACATTTGTACGTGGAATATTGTACTATTTTGACGTTAATTACTATCTAAAGAGCGATGGCATATCTTCTATTCAAAGCTGCAGTGATTGTATGTTTATACCTACAATCACTACTCAAAGCTAAATTTTAGTCCTAATGAATCAACGTGTTGAAACTAAACTGTGTTTTACGCTGAAATCATTATGCTACTAGAATGGTGGTATCATATGTGGTAATTGAATAACATATGTAATAGTAATGTAGCCATTACATATAAATTATTTAATCACCACATAAATAATTATGTGCTCAGTATATTATCTATCTATATATATATAAAAATAAATACATATTCTTTTGGTCACGCTATAACTTTTGAGAATGGCTTTACCGATTTCATTCATTTTTTAAAAAAATGTTTTCTAATACTTTTGAAGAAGGTTTATAAATAAAAAAAAATTAAGAAAATTGTGCACCAACTTAGAAAATTTAAGAAAAATTAATGACTACCTTTATTATGAACAGGGCCGGACCAACCATAGGTGCAAGATGTGCAAATGCACAGGGCGCAAAATTCTGGGGGCGCATTTACCAGGAGCAAGAAAGTGTAATCTGATCTTGCGCAAACAAATATGTACTGCCATTTGCATTTTAACCACAAACACTATTTAAATAACCCCAAAGTAACATCCATCACAACCGTTATATCTTGCACACTAACTAACATCACTTTCATTTTTGCATTCAAGGAAAATTTAACTCAAGATATTATAGAATTCAAAATTCCACTAGACCCATGCAAGTTCAATTCTACCTACCTAATTTCCAAATATTTTTTTTACACACAGTAGGTACCGAAACTTACATGGGAAAATATTAAAAAAAAAACTTATTTATACGGAATCATATGGGTCAGGGGTTAAGTGCTCACACAGGAGATGGAAATTTTAATAGAATGGAAAAGATTAAGTTGGTTAAGATTAAATAAATAGCTATCAGTTTTTAATAGAAGTGACGTATTTTGTGAAAGTGTTTATTATTCGTTTTTCAAATATGGATAAAAAAAGCCTTCGGGGCAGAACTTAGAAACAGGCGAAGGCTCGTTGAGGCCGAAAATAAAGAACAGAGGAAAAATTTCGCAAAATTTTTAACGCAGCGAGGAAAAGTGACAGATGTCAAAGTGACAGATGTCACAAATTGACAGATGTCAAAGTGACAAATGTCCAACTGACAGATGTCAAAGTGACAGATGTCAAAGGGACAGATGTCAAAGTGACAGATGTCAAAGTGATAGGTGTCAAAGTGACAGATGCCAAAGTGACAGATGTAAAATTGACAGATATCAAAGTGACATCAAAATGACATCGAGAACTCGACCGAGAATCGAGTCGTATTGATTCAAGATGTTCAATGAATTGATGCAAGCATTCGATACTGAAAATGGTGGCATTTTCTTTCTTGATGCTTTCAGTGGAATTGGAAGAACATTCCTGTTTTCACTGATTTTGGCTACAATTTGTACGATATCTGAGATTGCTTTGGTATTGGCCTCTTGGGGGATTGATTCTACGTTGTAAGAAAGGGGTCGTACCGTTGTGGATTGAAATTGCCATTGAATCTGCAAGTGGATGAAGAACCTACATGCAACATTTCAGAAGAAGTTACATTAGTACCACCTACGACAAGTGCCCAATGGCTGACAAACGTGCATGGGAAGCCGTGAATTCCATGTTGAAAGATATACGAAAAGATGAAAGACGATTCAGTGGCGCAGGTTATTTTCTTCATAGGCTGCCTGTCGTTTCAAAATAAAATCCGACTGATGAATTGAACACTTGCCCGAGGGCGTCGGCCTTATGGGTATATGTGAAGAAATTGCAATTGAAAACAAACATGCAAGTTGCTTTACGAAATGGCAGAGTTCTCCAGGCAATTGTTGGCAATGGGAAATGGTGTAATTCCAGTCGACTTAATGAACGGCCTGATTGAACTTCCACCGAAATTTTGCCACAATTAGCTGAGATCGCGATCGATTTTGGCTGCGAAAAACTAGGATTTCGATGATTTGAACTTAGTTATTCAAAATCAAATCCCCGAAGGGCTGTATTCATACAAATCCATTGAATCCTTGATAGATGAAAACGAAGCCACAAACTATATCCCGAAATTTGCTATTCGAGCGACCTGACATTCGTTTCTAAGCGTCTTCACTTTCTCCTGCGTCTCGCTTTCGCTATGAGAATTAATAAGTCGCAAGGACAATTGCGGGATGTTTGTGGCATTAATCTTGAACTCCCATGTTTCTCCTATGGTCAATTGTATGTGGTGTGCTCACGTGTCGGTAAACATCCCACTTTGTACGTGTACCCAGTCGAGGATAGAACGAAAAAACGTTGGTTACCATAAAGCACTTCAGTAAAGTGGGTTGACACGTAAATCACTGCAGTTTGATTGAAACACGTCGACATTGCTATACTTCCGTTATTGTCTTTGCATTTAATAGAATTTTCAATACAGAATTTGAATTGACCGAATTAAGTACATTAAGCAGCGTGCGCCAGGCTCGGAATTATTATTTTTATTATATTAACAATTTGGGCGGAACGGAGTTTGCCGGGTCAGCTAGTAATATATACATATACTCATTACATTAACAATATGTACTTTTTACATAAATATTTAATAAGTACAAAGAGACTGTAACCATTGCAATAGACTGTTTATAGTTGTATGTAATGCGTACAATGTGTGTAATGGGACTCAGTACATAATTGCTAGTCGTATCTTTCTTAACGTCTCTGTTTATCGCACAGCTGGTTTCTTAGACAAAATATCAAGTTTTATACTGTTGATAATCTAGCTTTAAGATAAAATAAAACAACCGACTTTGATAAAGAACAAACTGCAACTGACTTTATTATATGAAAAGAAAATAAGACAAAAGCTTCAATAATTAAAATGAACGATATTCCTTGAAAGCATTGTCAAGTTCAAATATTCTAAAAGCATAATTCATTATACTCAACACTTACTCATACGATTTGAATGCGGATCCTTCTCAGCGCCGAGCGAGCATGCAACCACGGAACTAATTCGCATTATAAAATTCTGGTGCAAAAAATTAATAACTTAATACTTCATTTGGTTTTCCATCTATGAAGGTATGTGCTGGTTATATAGTAAATTAAATAAAAAATAGACAGTAAAATAAGTTCACTGGGGCGTATACGCACTTTTTTCTTATTTTATTTGTAAGTAAGTTGCAGCTAACGTAAATATAAAAGTTGCATTAATTTTGTTGCTGAGGAATGTTTACCAAATATTTCCGCTAATTCGACCTTCTGAATTTCGAAAATCTAATGATGCCATAATTAAGTTCAATTTTTGGGCTTATGGAGAACTAAAATCCCTTTCCCCTCAAACTTGTGGTAGTCCCAGCTTGACGTTAACCTGGAACCGCCACACCTCAAAACCCAACATTTCAAAAAATTAATGACGAGAGAATTAAGTTCCATTTTTGGGTCGTAATTTGGCGGAACTCCAAATCAAATCCATGGTTTGAAGTCCCCAACACAAAAAACTGTGTATAGACTTACTATACTCGACCATTAAAAAAAATCCGTATAAGATGGAAAATAAGTAAAATTGAAAAAAATTACAAGTTTGGTCTTTCAACTCCCACTGGTTTGGTTTTTAGTTCTCCTTTCCTAACCCTTCCTACTTATGGTGGTTTCAGCTTGACGTCAAGCTAGATTTAAGGAGAAGGGGTAAGAGTATTAACTTTGGAATACCGCCAAACCACCAGATCAAAAATGGAACTTTAATATGGCATCGTTAGATTTTCGAATCATCTTTATCACAAATTGGGCGGTTCCAGCTTTATGGTGTGATGAACACATTTTTTAAAAGATAAAAGACCGCAAATTAAAAATTGAACTTCTTAATACCAACAAAAAGAATCTGTTCATTCACTTCGTTCACGTTGTTTAACCAATTTTAATTTTTGTCAGGTATTCAAAGATTTTTACAAATTCACGATCAGAAACCAATTTAATGAAATTTGAACAAAACAACGTCTGTCGGGTCAGCTAGTCATTCGTTTAAAGTCTTATTATTTAAGATTTCACCCTCTTACTTCCAGATTTATTTCAGAGAAAGCTTCGAAACTAGTATTTAATTGGCTATAATTGTGCAGATATATCCGAAAATGTTCATATGAAAGTCTTTTCAGGTAACATGTCTTGTAAGTTGCATTTTACTTAAACTGAAATGAGACCTTAACAAATTCAGTCCGAAACTATCTTTACTTAAAGGGCACCCTGTATTATATTAAATGACTTCTTCAAGCCAACGCGGGCAACGCCAACGCCGTTGACAAGTTCCATTTTCATCAAAAACAAAGATGACCGAAGTGGCGTAGGCAAGTTCAGTGAATATTTTGAGCACCGTAGGCCAGACTATGAGAGGCACTGGATACGAAGGCGAAGACGAAGACGTTTTCAACAGAGGATTAGAACAAGGCTACAGAGGAGAACAAGAAGTATAAGTCCCCTTTTATCTGTGAGTAGGTTCATAGCCTTTGGCGTTTTGTTTAACACCGAAATGTTTGCGATTACATCGCGACCGCCACACATCAGTGCTGCACTTCCTTCCTTCTTTGCTTCTATCCATCGACTTCAACTTATTCTTTAGGTAAGTGAATTCGTTACGTCTTGGTCGGGTTTGTGGGCTCCGAGGACGTGAAAGGCTGACCGGTGGTGCACCTATAAGTTGAGCATATAAGGTGTAAGAAGTACCTACAAGCTTCAACCTACAACCAACATACTATATTATGATGACGAAAAAATGCGGGGAAAATGAAATCAGTCAAAGAGTTAGTTAAGGTGCATGTTGCACTCACTCACAGGTACTTATCAGGAAATTACCTGCACGATTGACAGGAAAATTCGCAATTAATTATACAAGGGAATATTCTTTTTACCAAAGCCGCATATACACACATACACACATATAAATGGACTATCTTTATTATGTAAATATGTAGGTATAGTAATACTTTACAGGTTTGAGTATGTGTTTTAGTATAGCTGCGGGTCAGCACGCAAATGTGGACCTCGTCAACTATGACGCTAGTACCTACACAGTTGACGGTTGTTAAAGTTTACACGAGAAAGGACAGTGTCAACGTTCTTTGGTTGAAAATAAAATACGCTAAACCTGATAGATGGGAGTTGCTTGACTTTCTCGGTTTGTCATTATTATTTGTATAAATAGGTATAGGAGTACAAAATAAATGGGGACACTAAATGGCATATTTAATATTTGACTCGACATAAAAAGGGATTTTCTTCTGTTCGTGTGCAAAAATATAGTTGTATAATGGGCTTTCATAAATAAGAATTTGAATATCGGACACGAGCAAAATGACAACATGTTTCTGAACTGCTTTTTAAAGAACTGATTTGCAACTTGGAAAATTTAAAAGACTGGTTTGAATTTGCCGTAAAATGTAATGTTTTGCGATATTTGCTTAAAATAAATATTTTTGAACCCGTAGATAAGGATCCATTAAGAAAATTGGTAAAATTAATTTTTATTTGCAGTGAATAGGTGAATTTTAAATAATAAACATCACCTATTGCAATGTAAAAATCAAGTTAATATTAAGAACCCATCGTAATTAGAAACTTTCCTTTATAAAAATAAATAAAAATTAAACGCATGTTTGGGTTGCCCGTAATTGCTCTTTTGTAAAATTTCAAAAATTGTATGCATGAAATTAATTTTATTAAATTGTTGATTCGTAAAGAAATCGAACTCGAAAAAAATTCGTCCCTCAGTTCTATGTATGTCTGTCTGTATGTACCTTGACAAGCAGCCTAAGCGACTTAAGCGATTTTCTTCAAACTTTGAACTTAAGGTTCTTAAGTGATTCTTAGGGCTGGCCACGAGACGAGACTCTGCTAGACTTTTGTAAGTCTCGTTTCGGTCTCGTTAAAATCGAAAATTTTTAGTCTCGTCTCGTCTCGGTCTCGTCATGCGAGACCGAGCTCGAGATCGAGACTTTTCTCGTCTCGTGGCCAGCCCTTGTGATTGTCTAGAAGTGAAATTGAATTTTTTTATAGCTCAAAAAATAACGGTACCTGCCATATAACTATTATAAACAAAAGTAATTTATCTCAAAAACGGCTGTAAGGATTTTGGTCAATATTGTGATCATACAAAATTTCCCAATAACGGTTATTATGGGTATACCTGTCAAAGAACCGTTTTTTTGGTTGTCAAATTTCTCGTTCATGGCGACACTGATTTCAACCAAAATTTGTATGCAAGAAGTCCTTCGCAATTTTAATAATTTTGCACAAATAAATTTTTCAAAAAATAATTTTTCGATTTAAAAAAAAAATATCGATTTTATTATTTGAAATTATATTTTATTAAATACTGAATGTTGGCATACCAGATTTTATTTTTAAAAATGTGCAAAAAAATTTATATTAACTTATAATAATTTTATAATAATTTTTGAGAAAACAGCTTTAACGATTTTTGATTTTTTTGTTTTTTCATAAATCCATAATTATTAAACAAATCAGAAGAAATACTTTATTTTGACCTTTAACTCTTTTAGCTATTAAAATAAAAAGTGTTTAGAGATAATTTAAATTTTAAAATTTTTTTTAATGGTGTTATGGGACCAATGCCAAGTAAATCGTCAATTTTTAGCTACGTTAAAGTTGTTATAGCTACGAGAGGAAGTTTGTGCGATCCAGTCGTGCAGTTTATCTCTTATCGACATCGTAGGAGGTGTTTTGTAGAAAAATAAGATTGCTCTTAAAGTTTGTTGTAAGTACTGTAGTTTTTCAAACAAGTCTTATTTTTTGTTAACAAAAAATTTACGATGTCGTTTTCGAAATATTGACATTGCAAACAAAATACTTAAAAATCCCTTTTCAAGGTCCTCCGACCAATTTTCTTCTACACATATTTGGTAAGTGACTGACTTAATATAATTCAATTAAATGTAAAAAGGAACTTAACTCCAAAAAGAAATGCTTTATGTATATTACAGAGAGCTCTTCAGCTAGATTGTCATATCCTGGTAAGAAGCTTATATTTTTCTCAGTCACTCCACCTAAAACAGAAGTTATTACAATTTTTAAATTTCTTCATCTTCGTTATTTTTTTTTTCATACACAAATCCCAAATTGTATTCAAAATATTTGCATAGAAACAATTTCCAAACATTTTGATTTATTTTTTGAAAATTCGATTTTTCAAAAACGGGTTGATGAAATTTTTTTAAATTAAAGTTTTAAGGTAACTTTGGGCATTATGGCGCACTTAACTTCATTTTGAAATAACTTTACTACGGATAACATTTTTTGTTCAATCAACAATATTTATTAAATTTAAGAAAAACCGAATATACAAAAAATTAAAAAAAAAACCCTAAGGGCATATAGTCATCAGCTTTTTCTTTCTGATTCGAACGTCCACATCCATCACAAGTGATTTAAATGTAGCACATCGTCGGACCACTGACCATAAAGGACACACTGCATCCATTGGTCTTTTGTTGTCGTTGTATAGTCTTCACCACAACCGGTGGTGGAAACATTTGCGCCAAAATCTTAGGGCCCATCAGAGTCGTCGGCTAGCTGCATTTTAACGTGTTAACGCGCCGCCGCTTTTTTTTTTTTTGTTTTGCGATCTCATAGGCTTTTGGTTTTTAATGTTCAATTTTGCAGCCACTAGAGTTAGTATGAAACTGATTTAACATGTAATCTTCATAAGGGCATTATGGCTCAGCCGCGCCATAATCCCCTCACATCATGTGCGCCATATCAGACAAAGCACATATATTTACAACAAATTACACACAAAAATAAGTTCTCTTTACTCTCTTTAAATATAAATATAATAATAAAACTGTACTCAGCGTTCTTCTATTCACATCAAACATGTGCGCTGTAAGATTACTGAGAGACACAGAATCAAAAACAAAGCAAAATTATAGTGCTACCCAGAACCACTTAATTTTTTTTGTTTACTTTTTTTTGTTTTTGTACCAAACTGGTCCTATCAACTTACGATATTAACCCGGTACGTGTTCGGTGAAAACGCAAGTTTTTGCATCGTTCTTTTTTTAATTGTACTTTTGGAAGTGTGGTATTTGCGAGGTGCGCCATAATGCCCACTGCGCCATATTGCCCGAACTTACCCTATCTGCTTACTTTGTGATATTACCTGTCTGATATTACAAATCTGATATTACCTGTCTGATATTACAAATTATTTTAAATAGGCGTTCCAATATTTTGGCCTAAATATATGTTTTCAAAACTTTATATATAGGGTGACTCAATTCTCTGTTATATTTGTGTCTACAACCAGAAACCATTTTTTTCATTATTTTTTAACATTACATTAATTTTCAAACTTGAAATTTTGATAAACAAATTTATAAAAAAAAACTAATTTTGTTCAAAATTTTACGTTATTAAGTACCATTTTGGTTGCCAAATTTCAATGATCTTATCATTGTTTAGTCTAACACTGAAAACCATAAAGTACTATAGGACTTGTTAAAAAAATAATATTATCTATGTGCATTAAAAAAACGGAACAATTCATCATTTCCACTTAGAAATAGAAATAAGGCTTCAAGTCAATGGCTTTATATTTCGTCACCGTATTTGATTAAAAACGGATTTCAGAGACTCTTTTAAAGGTTAAGGTTGAGAGACTATTTAAGGATGCCAAATTTCAACATGGAACCACTAAAACAAACGTTTTAAAATACAAAATTTCTTAGACTAGTTTATAAATAATTTTTACTAAATTAGAAATGAGTTAACGCCAAAAAATTATTACGTTTGTATGAAATATAAAGAAGCCGAGTTTTTTTATACTCATTAATTACTAACTTTTTAATTTTATTAGCAAACAAAAACAAAAGAAAAACCTGATTTTTTTTTTGTTTTGCTTTTAAAATAAAAAAGTGAGTTATTAATGAGTACAAAAAAAACTCGACTAGAAACAAACATTGACATTTTAAAAATAAATCTTAGGAATTTTCATTGATACTATCTTAAATCCAACATTATGTTATTCTTTTGTAACTTTGCCTCAAGCTACCATCAGAAAGAATGAATCGAAATTATCATCGACGCGACGTGTGTCATTTTCATGAATCGCTTTTTGATGACTTACTTTATGTCATTTTTATCTCTAAATATTTATGTTTATCTTTTGAAAGCAAATCAATTATATCTGACTCAGATAATCAACACAACTTAAATTAAAGTTTCGAAATATAAATCGATTTCATTGTTCGATGACAGATCAGCCAATATTATAATAGTATTTGCCTGCAGCTAAACATGTTGCGGGTGTGAAAAATAATAACATGTCTAGGCTATTAATCTTGTCAGCAAGTTTTTCTTGTTCGATCGGTTTTTTTTTTTTCTGAAAAAAAAAAAAAACATAGCAAATAATAATAGTAAATTCAGATATTGTATTTCAAAAGAATTTTTCATTGAATCATTCGACTTAAGATATTGCCTTCGGTTATGTCCCCACTCTATAAAACGAAAATAACTCAGTTCAATTGCAACATGTTTCCAAACTTAATTCCATACAAGAATATACAACTACAACTGTGTCCATCAGCAGCAACTCAAATGGCATTTTTCATGGATAAATTTATTGCTTGTGAATTTTCCGTATCACTGACTTTGTTTTCAATTACTTGTTTCTGTTGGTTCACCCTCTTTCCAGCCAATACGGATGTCATCACACCTAGACCTAGTATATTGCGGGTGAAAATTGGGGTGGATCGTTTAGGAAACAATTTATCCAAGGGAATGATTATTTTGAACCCCGAAAGAATCAAGCGGGCACAGAGATGAAATGGGGGTTGATTTTTGATGTCATTAATTTTCTTGTGGAAAAGTCTTTAAGTTAGACTCATAAAATCAAGAGTCATAAAATCAAACTAAGAGTAAGGGAAGGTATCTTAAAAAAGGTGATGAAAATTTAATATGGCTTCTTGTTCTTGGGCAAACTTGCCCTTCAACTACGATGTAATTTTGTTATGCCCCTGAGTTTTCCAACTCAGTAGATAAGTGTGTTTGTGTACTGGTTAATTTATATTGGTGCTCAAGAAATCATTGTGTTTCTGGAAATATTGTCTAAGAAATATCACATCATGACTTTTGCAGCTGGAAAGGCAAATTTGAGGATATCATGATGAAATGATGACTACTGAAGTGAAGCCGCGTCTTATTGAAACATTTAGCAAGATTGTCACTGTGGTAAACGATTCGAAGTAGAGAGAAGGTAGTCGAAATTCAACGGAGGGTGGGCTGTTTTCTGATTGAATATTCAATAACTTCAAACAATGAAATCGCAAATACATGGTGTCCTACTTATGAACAGTGCCAAAAAGTTAGACTGAGGCAAAAATGTGTTATGCACTCAGTAAAAAGATTTGTATGTTAAATAACTCAACTATAGCGCCATCTGTGTGATGCATATTTTGTTTCAAAATCATTATTAATAACTGGACTCCAGCACCACCTCCAAGAAGAAAGAGAAGCAGAAGAAAAAAAAGAAGAAGAAGAAGAAGAAAAAAAGAAGAAGAAGAAGAAGAAGAAGAAGAAGAAGAAGAAGAAGAAGAAGAAGAAGAAGAAGAAGAAGAAGAAGAAGAAGAAGAAGAGAAGAAGAAGAAGAAGAAGAAGAAGAAGAAGAAGAAGAAGAAGAAGAAGAAGAAGAAGAAGAAGAAGAAGAAGAAGAAGAAGAAGAAGAAGAAGAAGAAGAAGAAGAAGAAGAAGAAGAAGAAGAAAAAGAAGAAGAAGAAGACGAAGAAGAAGAAGAAGAAGAAGAAGAAGAAGAAGAAGAAGAAGAAGAAGAAGAAGAAGAAGAAGAAGAAGAAGAAGAAGAAGAAGAAGAAGAAGAAGAAGAAAGAAGAAGAAGAAGAAGAAGAAGAAGAGGAAGAAGAAGAAAAAGAACATAGAAAATGGCAGACAAATATGTAGCTGTTAAATGCTTATGAGCTGTAAAAACCTCGATTTTACACCTTACATATTTTTTTTCTATAAATATTCAAGTCTTCACACTTCCAAAATCTGAAAAAAAACAAGAAAATCCAAAATGTTTGCTTATACGAGTCTAAGGATACTTGAGGATAATTGCTCAAACCACGATCTTGTAGCTCGCAATCATTTTTTCTTATTCACATTAAAAGACATACCTATGTTACGATAGAAATATTTCAGAACAAAATATATGAAAAACTTTTCAGAAATATTCACCCCAATAACGAAATTCGTATTATTAAGTTGTATTTGGTCGTATGTTGGGCTTGTGGTTTCTTAATGGAAAAATTTGGTCTTTTTTGGTGCATAGCTTTTGAGATTTACGAATAGACACATTGTGGTGCTGGTATTTAAATTTAAAAACATAATTATCAAAAGACATGGCGAAAAGCACAAAAGTTGTTCGAAAAGGACACAAATTGTTCTTTTTGCCATGTCTTTTGATGACGATAGTGTTAAGTTTAAATACCAGCATCGCAATATCTTTATTCATAGATTCTCAAAAGCTTTGCACCAAAAAAGATGATATTTTACCATTAAGGAAACCACAAGTCCAAAAAACAACCAAGTACGTCTTAATAATACGAATTTCATAATTGGGGTGATTAGCTTTTAAATTTGAATTATTTAAAGAGCAGCTACTTCGCACTTCTAGTATGCTCGGGTGGTAACTTCAATAAATTAGAGCAATAAATAAAGCGAGCAATACAAAATTTGGATTTGCGCATAAAATGGGCGTTTTATAATAATTTTTACATCGAAATATGCAAAACTAAAACTAAAATTACAATAAATTTTCTGGTGGGTGTCACTGTGTGGTACAATTCGAAAGCTACAACTTCACATCCAGACTGTTAAACTTCAAGTTCAAAGCTACAAATTCAAAATTGCTACTATGTAACTACTTCTATTAAAAGTCACCTGATTTCTTGTTAAGGTCAATAGTAAATTAAATAAATATGAGACTAAGATTTATGCTCATAAGTTAATACTGTTAAAACTGTTTTATGCATATTTTCATCTATGTTTTGCATACTTGTCTGACGAACTATCATATACATACATACATCACATTTATACTTGACTAAATTACCACTTGCTCCCTGCGTTTATATTTTACTGCTTGCTATTTTGTTCAAACTATTATTTGTATCTTGTAAAACATCAGAGCAACTTTCAATTATGATGGTTGGTGTTTTTGTTTTTTTTTTTTTGCAATTAACAAAACGAAAGTGAATTTTATATCAACATATAAATCCAAGCGGCCTTAATTTGATTTGCTTGCCCGATCCCTGGATGTCTCGTTACAAGAAATGGAAACTGTTTTTTTTTATTTTGGATTGGACAGAGACGGAGAGCTGTCATGTCAAGTAGTATTTATTTATATTCAAACCGAACACTCATGAGTTAATCCACCTGCTCCGGAACGAATGATCACATTGATGGCAGCATATTTTCCGAACACTGTAAATGAAATGACTTTGTGGCTGGCTCATCAAACTAACTATTTGAACGCTTTAATTTGGTTCATTCATCACAACACAGACGGCAGAAAATGTGTGATGAATTTGTTCCACTTTATGTTAATTCCTATGACGATTATTTTGTGTTTCGTTGAATTTGTTGTATAAGTCTAAATTTAAGTGTGCATGGTGCATTTTTGATGGTCGAAGGGTGCTTTTTTTTAGAGTTCATTAAATGTTTGAATTATTTGGAGGGAGAGTGTTTTTAATATAAACTACATGTGTATGAAGCTATATACAGACATTTAAAACATTTTTCGTTAGGTGTCTTTTGGAGACAACATTGACATGAGAAATGGTTTTGTACTTAAATCGACTTTATGAAATCTATCGAAGCAAGCATTCACATGAAATGTAACAAGAGAGAACCAGAGACCTAACTTGCATTTTCAAAGTTAAGTTTGAATCTTTCTTATGCTTATCTTATTTCTGAGCGAAAACAAATTTAAAGGAGCCAGCTAAACTCGCCTATTTATGGGTGTCTAAAATCCACGCTGCGTCACTGTTCCCGTATTGAAAAAGTTTATTTAAACAAAATAAAACAAAAAATGCCATATCATTTGAGTTATCAGGATTTATACCTTCTAAGATTAATTTTGTAGATATCTACAGCTTAGATTTGTAGTAAAAGATAGAAACGTCTCATTTTGGTATCTGCGAAACTGCTTGGAGGAATTTTCTTTTGTCGTTCTATATCTCCTAATCACCAGTAATCTGCAAAAATTCGTTGAGTTTGGGCTTGCATTTCTTCCAAATGATGCTTTCAATTCTGTTTTGGATCTTAGTTTTTTGTTTTGAATTTGAATGGATTTCTTACTCAACTCCAAGGTTTCTATTTCTCTTTAAGACATGTCTCCTTCACTCCAACTTTCAGTATTTCTTTCGTCCTATAATGCCTTTTTTTGGGAAGGCTTACCCAATATCATATGACCGTATCCTTTACTTTTCAAAACGCAAATACTGGGGTATCGAGAGTAAGTTATCGAAAAAATGGCATAAGGTACCCGAATAAAAGCATACCCGATTCCCGTAAGTGGAATATCTTATACAAGGTCAAACAAATCGGTCGGTATTTACCTATACTAATGTCATAACGTTGTAGTAGCCCGTAGTGTATTGGTTAGTGCCTTCGACTGTCACGCTGGAGGTCTGGGATCGCTTCCCAGCCTCGTCCGTCTAAAAACTTAAAAGTTTTTTTTTTCAGGGCTACTGCCTCTTGCGAGGAATTGACAAATTCTCCAAGAGTATCACTTGTCACGAATAAGTTCTTCTCGTCTAGCCGTTCGGATTCGGCACACAATTGTAGGTCCCTTACATTCCTGTCGAAAGGAGCACACAGGAATGGTTGCGAGTTGTTAGTCACTAGGCCCTGGTTCTTCATGAGCCGTTTTGCCACCCGATTTATTTATTTATTTAATGTCATAACGTTGACATTTTTGCAACAGAAATGCGTATGACTTGGCCCTCTAATAGAAAAGCACAGTTTAACACTCCGGTTTTGATGGGCTTTAATGCTTTCCAGCCGAGCTTTTGCTCGCCGGTTTTCCAGGGTGGATTTTGAAGAAAAAAACTAAACTCCAATTTGAAAAGGTCTTATAACCTTTTAACAAATTCTTTACTAGCAACGAAATTCAACACACAAATTCATATAGTACTTTACTTAGTCTATTGACTCAGCTTGTCGTCTTCGATGGGTCTTTCGGGAATCCAATATCTAATGATAGACCAGCTTATAAGGTGCGTTTATTAACTACCAAAAATAGATCAGGTATACGCCCCTGGTTGCAAAATCACAGGTATAAGCCCCTGGTGTCAAGATCGTTGGTATAAACACCTAGTGGCTATATCGCAAGTATAAGCCCCTGGTGGCAAGATCACAGGTTCAAGCCCCTGGTGGCAAGATCACTGTAGGATAGTTTTCAAATGGTTAATTGAATCCCGCTTAATTGAATTACTCGCTTAATTGGTCTTACAAAAATGCAGCTGAAGTACTAAAACCATGTGCCTACATTTTGATCATTGAACGGCAAAAAAAAATATTATGAAACAAACAAACACATAAATTATTGTGGAAAGCACTAAAATTGGCACTGAAATTTGTATAGTGAATTCCATAGATGGCTCGTGCATACGGGTTTCGCCTAATTGAACAGGTCGGTCAATAAAGCGGGGTGTTGTTAATTGAACCACCCGGGTTATTGACCGAAAAACCTGACAAAATTGTCAGTATGGTCAAATAGTTTTATCAGTAATGGCTAAGGTCGTAGCTAAAGGCTCCTAAATGCAATAAAAGCTAGGCTTACGCACTAATAGATCACATTTACCGAAGCGCCTGGTGGCAACTAGACCTAATCGACCTCATTGTCCACAGCTTAAATGAAACTTTTTTATTGAATCAGTCTACTCTAACTTTATTGGCTTGAACACTGACAGAAAGGGTACTTTTCCTTCGCCGAAGTAGCTCCTCATAATATGTTTTCTGTAACTAGTGAGTCTAAAATGTAAGGAGGTGAATGAAAATATACCGTGTAGTGTATGTTGGTGGTGTGTTGTCGTCATATGCATATCTTGTTGGGTATTGTAGGTTTGCTGATTATGGGTATGGCTCGCCAATTCTAAAGGGGTACCTGTTGGGTATTGCCGGGTTTCTGGTTATGCAATTCTAAAGGTATTTGTTGGGTATAGTTATGTTGGTGGTAATGATTTAAAGTAGTAAGCATGTAACGCCTCGTTTACCCGGTACAGTGGATTAGGTTCACATATTTTTTTTAACAAATGCGAACCGGGTAGAATAGTATCGGGGGACAATATCGCGAAAAAAGCTCTATGGGTACCCATACTTTAAATAATATGTATTAGGATAAGAATTACAAGGACCACATTTTCGTCCTCCTTTTAGGTATAACATCGAAGCCTGACCAAAATCTCGATTTCGAGTGTTTTACCATATACCCATACCCATACTTACACAAATATGAACAATTATCAAAAATAACCGAAAATCGAGAATAACCCCATTTCTTCCGACAAATAAAATGCTTCCTTCCACAACTTAAAACACTATTAAATCAGGGCTATTAAATATTTAACTAACAAAGCATCCGCCCATATAAAGGCAAATAAACATAGGTACTGTAAATATTTACTTAGTTTCAAGCCTTTAGGTCAAGTACATTGAACAACTTCAATAGACATACAATACGTATATATACTTTACTTAAGATTTAACGAGCTAATGGGTAGCAATTTATTTGAATAAAATGAAACCGAAAGATTATCATCTTACTCAATTACGTAAAAGATCAACGAAGTATTAGAGAAATTCATTATCTGCCGCGCCGCTGCCGCTGCCGCGCCGGCTCTGCATTAAAGACAAACAAACCGCCCGTTGTCATAAAAACACGTATCTCAAGTGCGCGCACTCATCCTAATTATCCCTAATTACGTCTAAATATTGAATATTTACAGTAAACAAACAACAATTAAATCGAGTGCACTGCTCAATGCCGCGATTCAATTTAAAGAAATTTTGTCGATGGAAGTCTTCAATTGACGACGCAGTCAGACGCCAGCCACACTTGGATCCCGCCCTTAAGTGATCATAAAGTGTGATAGTGTATAGGAGTATGATGCGCGGGTAAATCCTTTAGACCACTTATCATCACTGACGACAACACCATCAGACTCTTTGAATTTATGGGTCGCTAAAATATGAAACCTTTTGAAATCACGACTTCTCTTAGCACCTGCATTTTAAGCGACTTCCACGGTCTATAGTCTAGACCAACCTTCTTATAGAGGCTCTATACTATTCCGCGTATAGCTATATTATATGTACTCAGACAGCGGCTTATCCAGAGTAATAGAGATCGCACCCAAAAACTAAAGGCACTTCAATTCTCATAAATAGAGATTTTTGGTTATGTTATCCTCTTGAATTGATTTGTTCCACTTAATTTGAAGCCTCTGTTCGACTTGGCATCAAAGCCATTTGCTAAGAGAATGAACAAAACATGTACCTCGCAAAGGACTAATTTGCATCGAATACATCATCATCATCATTGCGGCTATAGTTCAGGATTATTTAGGCTTTTGTGTTGTGCAACCTGAGTGGGTAACAAAAGGCTTGGGAACAATGCGCAATGCGCCTGCGTACAGCAATGGAACAATGAGTACTTTTGTAGGCCATCGTTTGTATCGTTTCGTTGGTTATCCTACGACAATGGTTCAACAATTGTTATAAACATCATCGAACACGACCATCATCATCAGAAGTGCCACCAACGAAGAGGTGAGTGTGCGCAGAAGAGCAGTCAGGAGTGATGTGTTTCACACCTTATTCTGACGTGTTGGGTTCCTTTTTGAAAAGAGAACTGACCGTGACAAAAATGTATATGAGATGAAGATGAAGGTAAAACATGGGTGGAGGACTTAAAAACATCAGTTGTATTATTTGATACTCCGAATTGCAATGGATTCATCATCACCTGGGAGCTGGGACTAAGAAGTGTGGGCAAGTTTTGCCTGGAACATAATTTATAAACTCATTAGGGCGATGATGGATGTGCGGAATGTTGGGCTAAGTGAAGAAAAATTATATTAATACGGGACGATTATATTTGTAAATGTCATTAAGAATGTCAGGAAATTTTTTTTTTTTTTTTTTTTGTTTTTTTGAAACATTTTCTGGGGACGTTCCCCGATAGGTATGTCTGAACGGAATAGGTGGATAACGCGGTTTATATTACCTTACCGTGATACAGATACCGCCTTTGGATCCTCACTTGTCGGTATGTTTTCGTTATTTAAACTTTGCAGAATCGTTTATGTGGATAAAGACATTTTTTTTTACAAGTTGTTAATGTAGTTTCTTAACAGTGTTATATCTATTAAACTCTATACGAGAGTATGTTTAAGAATAAAAACATACGTAGGTATACGTTTCGACTGTTTTTTGTGACCTGAGTACTTTCAAAAGCTTATAAAATGTTGAAATCGATGGATAAAGTTAGAAAAAAAGATTATTGCGCGCTTTTCTATATTTTTCTTCAATATTTTTCAACTTCATGAACTAAATTCAAATTAAAATCAATTTCTACTTGCTTAATGATTATCATTTGTATACTGAAGTTCGTTATATCGCATTTATACCTTCCCGATTCCGCAAATACCGACCAAATCCCCGGGCCCCGACAAAAGGGCATTTTACTCAGATTAATTTATTGAAAAGACATTAATGTACAAAACTAAGAAACGATTTTTCAACCTATTTGAGGGCTGATGGGGATGAATTCTACAATCGAGAACTAAGCAGCTATGTGAAGTGGGAACCCCGAAGTCAACATTTTTCGGTGGGGTTTATCATATGCGTTTGTCCATCGTTTGTGCACCAACCAGAAAAATCGTTTTTCCACCCTCACGAAAAAAGTTATTAAGCTTTTCTTTTTTATAACAACTCCCTAGAATAGATGACTTAGGAGGATATGAGACTAAGTGCGTTCGTTTGTCCACCGTTTTTAGTTAGTCTAGCAAAAAAAAAAATTTTAACTTTCGTTCCAAAATTATTCAAGATTTCGTTTTTATAGCCAAACCCCTAAAGTCAAAAAGCTTATCCAACACCCCTAAATGATAACTTACGTGAATGAAACTAACCTGGCAAACGGTGGTAAAAACGATTTTGCTAAAAAAAATTTAAATTTTTATGGTGCTGCTATAAAGAAGAAATGTTGAATAACTTTTGAACTAAGGGTGGAAAAACGATTATTTTTGATGGATAATGTTAAACAGCCGCTGGACAAACGAACGCACTTTATCTCTTAAGCAGTTGAGTAGTTTTTTTTTTATTTTAGGGAGTTGCTATAAAAAAGAAAAGCTTAATAACTTTTTTCCTGAGGGTGGACAAACGTGGACAAACGCAGGACAAACGATTCTGATAGACGCCACCCAAACATTTAGACTTCGGGGTTCACACTTCTAAAATAAGCCTAATCGAGCAAGCGATTTTGAAAACCATTCGGGATCCTGGTATTCAAAAAGTTCTTCTTTTGTATAGTTTTATAATTGTTGAAAATTTGTTGATTTTGGCATTAAGGCCTAGTATGCTGGTCATATGAAACGAAATACTTCGCTGTTCTCCAACAAGACAACAAAATGCTTACGAAAACATAGCAGAAAAATAACCATGGAGATTTTCACTAATTGAAATTTACAAATAAATAAAACAAAGTTTATTACAATTTTTTATGAACTAAACTTCATAAAATGCAGTCACGCGGCGCAGACAACAATGAGCATTGATTTTGGCTGAAGTTATAACGTCTTTGAAGTTGGCAGGGAAACTTTCACGTATAGTAACGGGACCAACGCAGTAATTTGCAGTTTTTTTTTGCATTTATTTTGCATTTCTATTTCTGATTTTGCAGTTCACGAAATAGTGGGTGTAATCGAGTGACCTGCTAACTTCACAGTGAAGTTATCAGGTCACATAGTAAATCTCGAGTACCAAGCGTGCTATAGACTTGAAGTAAGGCTCCAAATTTGCAGTTTATTTAGCATTTCAAGAAATTTGATGTAAAAATTTTGTAGTCCTTTATTTGAAAAAAAAATTCATACTGCCCTGCTAACTTCACAGTGAAGTTAGCAGGTCAGAGGGTATCTTGAGAATTAAGCATGCTAGAGATTTGAAGTTAGGCTCCGAATTTCCAGTTTATTATGCATTTCAAAAAATCATAGTTAAAAATTTTTGAAGTCCTAAATTTGAAAAAAAAAAAAATCATACTGCCCTGCTAACTTCAGTGTGAAGTTAGCAGGTCATATTAGTGTATCTTGAGAACTAAGCATGCTAGGAATTTGCAGTAAAGCTCAAAATTTGCAGTTTATTTTGCATTTCAAGAAATCTTAGGTCCAAATTTTGAAGTCCTTGTTTTTAAGAAAATAAGAAAAAAAAATTGACTTCAATATTAAATTAGCAAGTCAAGTTCTTTATCTCGAGAACTAAGCATGCTAGAAATTTGCAGTAAGGGTCCAAATTTGCAGTTTATTTTGCATTTTAAGAAATTTTAGGTCCAAATTTTGAAGTCCTTTATTTGAAAAAAATGTCATACTGCCCTGCCAACTTCACTATGAAGTTTGAAGGTCAGTATGAAATTTTTTTTCAAATTGATGACTCCAAAATTTGAAATTCTTGAAATGCAAAATAAGCTGCAAATTTAAAGCTTTACTTCAAGTCTCTAGCATACTCGGTTCTCGAGATACACTCTGACCTGCTAACTTCACTGTGAAGTTAGCACGACAATATCAAATTTTTATCAAATAAAGGACTTCAAAATTTGGACCTAAAATGTCTTGAAATGCAAAATAAACTGCAAATTTGGACCGTTACTGCAAATTCCTAGCATGCTTAGTTCTCGAGATAAAGAACTTGACTTGCTAATTTAATATTGAAGTCAATTTTTTTTTTTATTTCTTAAAAATAAGGACTTCAAAATTTGGACCAAAGAAGCGTGAAGTTTTACCTATTTCACGAGTGACAACCCGATCAACAAGGGTTGCAAGTTTGTGAATTACAAAATCATTAAGTCATAAGCCAGTAGGTGACTTATAAATTAAAAAGAATTTAATTCATAAGCGACTTATTAATTAAAAAATAAGAATTCATAAAGCTAGTAGGTGACTTTATGAATTTAAAAAAACATTTAATTCATAAACTTTTAGGTGACTTCTGAAATGAAAAAAAATTAACTCATAAGTTAGTTGGTGACTTTTGAATAAAAAAAAAATAATCCAGTTGCTGGTTGGTGATTTATGAATTTAAAAAAATGAAAGCAGAAGCTAGTCGGTGATTTGTGATTTAAAAACAATTAAATCCATAGCTATTTGGTGACTTATGCTTATGAATTAAAAAAAAAAATTAATTCGTAAACTTTTTAGTGAATTAATGAATTAATTTTTTTTTGTGACATATGAATTAAACAAAATGAATTCAGAAGCTGCTTGGTGATTTATGAATTTAAAAAAATTTAATTCATAAGCTTGTTGGTGAATTGGAAATTGGTTAGCTTGATATGACTGTTTAATATATGTTTTTTGCCTATACATATAAATAAGTCGTTTTTCCTTAACGGGAGCATGCAACGTGTAGCTGACCGTGAACAAGAATTGGATCCCCCAAGTTAATCCCACATAATTGCAGAATATTTTTGGCTCGCCTTTCATTATATGTATTGATTCTATTAAACTTGCACATTCCCCAAGAAGTTGTACACGTCCCTGCGTTATCATTCACTCTCTTGAATGGTTTTATGAAAATTATTAAAACAAAAAAAAAACATTTTAACTTATGAATGAACATAGATAATTCACAAACCAATTGCTCAGTAGGGCTGGCCACGAGACGAGACTCTGCGCGACTTTTGTAAGTCTCGTCTCGGTCTTGTTAAAATCGAAAATTTTCAGTCTCGTCTCGGTCACGTCTCCGAAAAATACGATTTCCAAACAAACTGTTGATTATTGGAACGAAATATTTTCGATTATCGTTTGAATATGTGCAGAGAAAAATAAACATTCAGCTGAAATTGGATTTTTTAATTTATTAGACTCTCTGTAAATTTCGGTCCAAATACACAGTCTCGTCTCGGTCTCGTCTCGGTTGCTTAAAATGCAGTCTCGTCTCGGTCTCGTCATGCGAGACCGAGATCGAGACTTTTCTCGTCTCGTGGCCACCCCTATTGTTCAGTGACAAGTGACGAGCACTAAAAGTGAATTTAAAAAAAAATTTAAGTTTAAAATAGTAGGTGCCTACATAATATACATACTTCTCTTTCTTATAATCTTTTTTTTGAAGTTAAATAATATTAATTTTGTTGATATGATTAAGATCATGGCAACAAATGAAGATTCTGTGGGTAAAATTCTTATATTCGGCTTAGTTTTAAAATTATACCAAAAATATTGAAAAATTACCAGTGTAACCATTATGAATTTTGGCGAATTTTTTTATTTAAGGAAGCTTATGTTCCAGACCAACATATTCAATAATAAAAACCGGTGAAGGCAATATTGTTCGTTACCAAAAACTGTGTATATTCAAAATTCTATGAAACAACATAGCTACATACATATAATGTAAATAACTAAGAACATGTTTGGAACCAAATTGTGGTAGGAAAGT